>JASDQU010242749.1:3643-15971 GCA_032191745.1 Picea mariana
CCACTTACCAAATGTTGGGAGATAACTCAGTGGTCACTAATTTCCATATTCAATATGGGTTGTTGTGTTGTCTGGGCCATCTCTGCATTCCATCAAGAGAGTGCATGAAGCTGATTTGGGAAGCTCACTACAGTCGAGTGGCAGGAAAGTTTGGCGTCGAAAAAATAGTGGCAGTGTTGTAGAAACATTTCTATTGGCCTAAACTTTGACAGGATGTCGTCAAGTATATTAGGTCTTGCACCACCTACACTATTGTCAAATTGACCACTAAGAAACAGGGCATGTACACCCCTTTTCCTACTCCTGTCAGGCTATGGGAATCCATTTCATTGGACTACATTTCGGGCCTCCCATCCACCAAGAGGGGAAATGGCTGTGTTTTTGTGGTTGTTGATTGCTTTTCCAAGATGGCGATTCTAGTCTCCTACAAGAAGAACATCACAACATAAGCCACTTCCAAGATCTTCTTTGAATGAGTATGGGATCCCAAAAACCATTATCTCAGACCGTGACAGTCAGTTCCTCAACACATTTTGTTCGGGCCTCTGGTCACTGCTAGATACCAAGCTCACCAAATCCACTTCCTTCCACCCCATGACAGATGGCCAAACTGAGTTCATCAATTGGATGATTGTACATATCTTGTGCATGTAAAATTCAAAACACTCCCACACATGGGATGATATTCTTCCCTATGTTTAACATAGCTACAACCAAGCCCTGCATAGCTCAACTGGCCACAACCCCTTTCAGGTGGGGTTGGGATTCCAATCATTGGGCCCCATGGATATTGCACTACCCCTAGTGACCACCTGTTTGACTCGTCCCCTGATCCACCAGAAGTTGACAAATACACCTGGTTCATTTAGCGGATCCAACACATCCGCCAATAGGTTCAGGATATCCTACATAAGTCTAATGCCAAGTACAAGCAACGCCATGATCAACATCGGGTGCCACACAAGTTTCAGGTGGGAGACAAAGTTCGATTTCACTTGCAGAAAGAACTCTTTACAAGGCCCCATTGGAATATTATCCCACTCTGTTATGGGTCATACACTATCACCAAGGCTGTGGGTGACAATGATTTTGAGCTCAACATTCCCCCTTTCCTTGGCGTGCACCCAATCTTCAACATAGCTCTCCTTCGGCCATATTTCCCACCATTATTGGACACCTCAGAGATAGCAGAGAAGTTGAAAAAAACATAGATAAACCATGACTGCATGCAAAAGGAATCCAATGATCAAATTGTGGACACACAGATCAAGGGCACTCGACAACAAAGAATCCAACTTTATTGAGTCGTCAAAGCAGAAAAACTCCTACACCAAGGCAAGTGGATCACCCGGGGCCAAATTCAGCAGAAATTTCCTCATCTGATGGGGGAAATCAATGCAATGGAGACCATTTATTCCTAATGAGGGAGGATTTATATAGGTGGATATCAGTGTCCACCCACCTTTTCCAACTCGCTCAAAACAATTTTCTGGCAATTTATTATTTTTAGCAGTTTTTAACTTCTGAGGCCATTTTGAGGGCCTAAATGAAGGTTTTTCAGGATCGATCTTTTCAATGATAGCCGAAGGATCTCATTGAGCCCCCAAAATAAATCTTCTCAACGATGCCTTTCCAACAGGCTATCCTGCACGTAAAACAAATATCGTATGCAAAAGTTACGACCTCGAGAAGTTAATGTGCTAACTTACCCAAACGGGGCCCACATGACTTTTGGTGCTCCTAGGGTTAGGTTTTTGTATGTATAGGGTTTTTGACATTCTTTTTTATTGTAAAAAGGCCTTGAGAACCTCATTGTAATCATATTCTTGCAAATGAGCACAGTTGTCACATCTCTTCTCAAAGATAAGCCACCACCATTCTAGTAAGCTTGTTTTCCGCTACATTTTACAGTTTCAACTTATTTCCTTATTGAATAGAAAACCAGTTTTATTGTATCTATGTTCATCTATGTTAATCATATTTTAATAATGTGTATTCATTTCATTCTTCTCATAAAATCTGAATCACCTCAAGTCTAGGAACAATATCCCAAACATCATTCTTCTTGATGGAACTGTACTCTTCCATCATGGCATCTCTCGAAACTTGTTTGCCAACAGCCTCCTCAAAAGTGGAAGGCTCAGAATCCTTGATGTTGCTCACCATCGCAATGTAGCTGAAAAATATATTGAGAGGTTTACTCTCCCTCACAGCCTTCCTGGGATTCCCCACTGAACCTTGTTCCTCCCTCAAAGTGTCCTGAAGCCACTTAGGCTTCCTCCTCTCTGAAGTAGTGTCCCGTGGAGGGGACTCTCCCTTCTCAACCACATCACCTGAAGACTGTGAACCTAAATTAGAATCTAGAGAACGCGATCCTAAAACCTATGGACCAACAACTTGTGATCCTGACATCTGTGGCCATGTAACCTGTGGTCCAGTCGTCATTGAAACTGGTGGACCTAAACTCTGTGTCACTGAAGTTTGTTGTGGACTCACCTGAATATGAGGTGATGACTACTCACCCCTCTCGGTCCCTCGTGACTTCCTAAAGGCTCCATCCTTTTCAAATCTCACATCCCTTCTCAAAACTCTCTTCCTCAAGTAAGGGATGTATATGAAAAAATCCTTTGACGTCTCTCTATACCCAACAAATATCCCCCTCTCTGTCGTGGGTTCTAGCTTTGTCCTCTTCTTAGAAGGGACATGTGAATATGTTAGGCACCTAAATATCTTAAAGTTCCCAACATCAGGCTTCTTCCCAGATAAATCCTCCTCAGGAGTCTTGTCCCCCACTGCTTGGTGTGGACTTGCGCTCTACAAATAAAATGCAGTATAACATGCCTCAGCCCAAAGAAAAATTGGCAGCCCCTGATCATGAAACATGGCTCTCGTAGCCCCAACTATGGCCCTGTTCTTCCTCTCAAAAACCTCATTCCTTTGTGGGTTGTAAGGAACAATCAACTCTCTCCTAATTCCCTCTCCTGCATAGAAGTCAATAAAATCCTTAGAGGTATACTCACCCCCATTGTATTTCCTCAGAACTCTGATTTTTCTCCAAGTCTAGTTCTCCATAAGAGCTTTGAACTCTTGGAACTAGTTGAAGACCTATCCTTTGGTATTCATGAAGAAAATACAGTACTTCCAAGAGAATTCATCAATGAATATGACATATTATAAACAACCAGTCAAAGACGTAGAAAACATCAGACCACATACATCAGAATGAATCAGATCAAGTATACCTGCTGCTCTATTGCCACTGCTTGGAAAATCATTCTTGGTGTAATTTCCCAAAGCACACCCCTTCCAAAACTCCCGATGATTTGTATTGAACTCTGGAACTCTAGTTACAATGTCCCTCGGGATTCTCAGAGCCCCATGATGCAAATGGGCCATCCTCCTATGCCATAACTCACAATGATCACTGTTGCTGGTAGAATGAAATAATGCACTCGCTAGCTGGAACATGAGCTTTCACAACTTCTCTTGTCGAGTCCCAATCACTTTGGCTGAAGTGATACCATACCCCTTGGGAAATAGGAGCACCTGTCCATCACGGAAAAACACCTCATAACCCCTCTCCTCAATAGAAAAAACTGAAATCAAGTTCTTCTTCAAGCCATGAACATATAGGAACTCTCTCAACAACATGGGAGGTAGAAACTCCCTCTGAAATGATATTGTCCCACTACCAACTTCCTTAACCACCCGTTCATCTCCATAACTACCTCAATATCACCAATATGTGTAATATCTATCAAATGCTCACGGACACCTGTCATATGGCGGGAGGCACCACTGTCAATATACCACACACTGGAATGAATAGCTCTAGTGGAAAAACATACTACTAAGGAAATATCCTTATCAAACTTGGTGGAGAACTCCTCCACCTTTGTTGAAGTTGTTGTCTACTTCTTCTTCTTATTAGGATTCTTTCCTGCATAGTGCCCAAACTTGTGACATGCAAATAACTTGAATTTTCTCATGTCCTTCTTGCCTTCACCATTCGATTTGTTTCCTCCATTATGACCCTTTTTGAATATCTTCTTGTTGTTGGAAGAAAGAGTCACATTATCCTCATCGTGATCTGTAGATGAAATTCCATGAACATAACCTCTCCAGGTATCCTCCTGAACAAAATCATCCCAAAGACATTCCCACTTGGGAAAGTTCTCCCTAGCCACAATGCCCTCAACAAAAACAACCCATTGTTTGGAAACTCCATTCAACATTGTCCTCACAAGTTCACTCCCAGCAATGGCCTCCCCAACAGCTTCAAGTTCATTTCTCAGTTGTGTCAACCTGGTAAGATATGTGACCAAATTTTCAACCTTGGTCATTTTAATGTTTTTCAATTTTCCTCTCAAAACCATCTTCTCGTTCTCATTTGTACTCCGGTACAACTTTGTCAAGGACTCCCACATCTCATAGGAATTTACTTTCCCTGTCACATGAGGAATCAAATGGTCCTTGATAGAATCAAGGATAATTCTCTTAGCCTTGATACTCTTAATGGTGTATGCAGCTAGAAGAGTAGCATTTGTGGGTACATTCATTGGGTTTGTTGTGGAGTTCTCAACATTATCCCATAACTCACTTTCTTGCAACAACAAGATCATCCTCTCCTTCCAAGCACCAAAGTTTATTGTTCCATCAAGTCTTTCCTCAACCCTTAAACTGATAGGCATTGACCCTTTTCTGCTTAAAATTAAAAGTTCAAACTTATGTCCGATGAAGTAACTTTTGTCCCCTTTTTATGACTTGCTGATATAAATATGCCTTTCTTCAAATCGGCTCTGATACCATGTAAAATTTCAGACCCCACCCAGTTTCAATTCTCACTGATTTTTATTAGTGTTTAATGCCCAAACCCAGTTTTATGACAGCCATAAATACTCAACATGTAAACAAAATTTCAGAACTGAAAAATGAGGATTCTGAACAACATTTAATGCAAAAAATAAAATATATCAGCAACACACTATTCAGAAAATTTTTGCACAAGGATTTTTGGTTAAAATTGAACCTAGAAAAAACCAACAAGGGGAAAACCAGTGAGAGAGGGATTTTTTATTATTTCAGAGCTCAGAAAAATTGTCTTTTACATCAGTCAATAATTTCATAAATTTAATACAGAATTATCTCGAAAACTGTGCCAATCTTCCTCTTCAGAATCTTAACCAAACTCCTCAAAATTCGTAACAGAATTTCATGTACATATGCACAGGTCAGATCCTTGATTTATGTGGCTTCTTTAGCTATATGACCACCTCAAAAATTGTGCCAAACTGCAACAACACAAAATCTGTGTAATAAATGCCTGTACGACCACCTTGGGAACTATGCCAAAGCTCAGAAAATTACACAACAATATTCCTCAATTTCTGTGCAGCAAGAAACAATTATATGGACTACTAAAATCCATACAGTATGACCTGTTACACCTGTTGTACTCTTTCCTCAACTTATGTGCAAGTTTTAATTGTACGACCTCCTAAAAAATCCATACAGTATAGTCTCCATTTAGTGATGTGCCCTGCCTCGATTTCTGTGCTAGTATTCAAGCTGTACGACCTGCTCAATCCATATAGTATGACCTACTATTATTGTTTTACTCTTTCCTCTAAATATGTGCCAAATCCTTCCTTGGAATGTGTTCTCTTTAGCAGCAAAAACATCCTCTCTTAGTTTGGTCAACTTCTTTCTTCTTCCAGCTCTCTCCTGCTCTTGCTCTCTCAAAATAATGAACAAAATAACCCTAGAAGGGTGCACCCTCCTACCCTAGTCGACCTCATGGAGGAAGTTGAAGATACATATCATCCAACAGTTGAGATTAGATGAGATCAAGGGTGGACATTAAATCACTTAAGTCACCCACTTCCCATAAGTCCAAAAAGTCACCTTTTAATTTACATCTCATAAATTAAATGACTAGGGTCCACATTAGGCACTTTCTCACCCCTTAGGCACCTAGGTGATGAGAAACACTTTCTTAGGTACTTTTTAATTATTTTTAGCATCTTCTTCCTTCATTCTAATCTGATGATACCCTGAACGGAGATCCAACTTTCTGAAATAGATTTCTCCATGTAGTTCATATAACAATTCATCAATGATGGGAATGGGAAAATTATCTTTAATAGTTATATCATTGTGATCTCAATAATATGGACGCATATGCCATGAGACCTATGTTTCTCATTTACTAACATGTGGTATCATAACTTGGTTTAACAACCTTGGATCTAAGCTAAACCACATGTTCAGTAAGATTCGTAAGTCAAAAATCTTTAAATATTGTGTTAAAGAATGGCGAGCAGCTTGAGAATAGAGATCAAAAAATTCAATGGCCAGAATTTTGATCTTTGGAAGCTTAAAGTTGAAGATATCCTTGTATATCAAGAAAAATGGGCAGTAGTCTACCCAGGTACCATTACAATGGTCATGTTAATGGAAGGATGGGAGAAACTTGAGAGAAGGGAAAGGAGTAAAGTTCGACTTTGTCTTGCATATTCGGTACTACTGAATGTCCCAAGTGAAGACTCGACCAAGAAACTATGGGACAAGTTGGGAATCTTGTACTAGTTGAAATCCCTAGTAAATAATATGTTTCTCATAGATAAACTATATCTTTTGAGGATGAGTGAGGGTAGTTCAGTGAATGAGAATTTAAATGCGCTTAATACCATTATAATTCAATTATCTTCTATGGATATTAAAATCACATAGGATGAGAAATGTGTTAGTCCATTATGTTCTTTCCCAGACTCTTGGGATAGCTTAATTCTGTCTATAGGGAGAAATTCAACCACATTAGTGCTAGAATACATGGTTGCATCTATACTATTATAGGAAATGAGAAGCAAGAACATGGAAGGATTTACCAAATATGCATTATTGGTGAGAGGTCAATCAGTTGACAGAGATAAAAGGAAATTCTCCAATAGAAATTTGAAGTCGAAGGGTAGTTCTAAATACCCTATTCAGCCGACGAGAAGATGTTAGAAATGTGGTAAATATGGGAATTACAAAATGGGCTTCAAATCAAAGAAAATGGAAGTCATTACAAGATCCGATGAGAAGAATTCGACTAAGACAAGGACAACTCCAGACAAGGGAGGTGATGTGTACCTAGCATCGACCAGTACACAATCAGATCTTAATGTTTGGTTGATCAAATCAGGATCATCCTATCATATGAAACCACATAGAGAATGGTTCTATGAATATGAACAATATGAAGGAGTATATATGTTCTTGGGGGACGACTTGACAACCAAAATTGTCAGATGAGGAAGAGCTTGAATGATACTACAGGATGGGAGGAGTAGAACCCTTCTAGTTGTGCTACACATTCCAAGTTTGGAAAGAAACTTGATATCTCTTAGAAATGTGAGTAATGCAGGGGTGCACACTCTATTTTAGAAGGATTCGTGCAATATGGTTAGAGGTGCAATGGTCTTAATGAAAGGATTTCAGATTGGAACCCTATACAATTTATTAGGGAGTGTTGACTCGACTGGATGCAACAACATCATTGTTCCTGAATTCGACTCGACTTTGACACAAATCGAGTCGAATTGGGTTGAGTCGATTCAAAACGACTCAAAAAGTAATCGTAAAGTCGACTTGACCATGCTATGGCATGAGAGGATGGGACATATTGGAGAAAAATGACTTCAAGCTATGCATATCAAAGGTATGGTCAAATATTTTCTTGAATGTAATTTTGAAGTTGAATTTTGTGAACATTACATATATGGAAAACAAAGTCGAGTGAGGTTGCCATATGGAGCAACAAAGGAAAAGGGGATTCCATAGTTGGTTCATAGTGATGTGGTTGGCCCTGTTTCAATGCCTTCACTTGGTGGATCCCTATATTATGTCTCCTTCATAGATGATTTTTCTAGGAACAAATGGATATATTTCTTGAGGAAGAAAGAAGAGGTTTTCGAGAAATTCAAAGAGTTTAAATCTCTTGTAAAAAACCAGATAGATAAGAAGATTAAGGTGTAGATAATTGAAAATGGTGGTGAATTCTGTAGAAAGGAATTTGATCATTTCTACAAGAAATGTGGCATATCACGCCAAAATACCACACCATATAACCCACAACAAAATGGAGTTGTGGAGAAAATGAACATAACATTGATGGACAAGGCAATGAGCATGCTCAGTGGTATTGGGATCACACAAGAATTATGGGTGGAGGAAATCGACACTACAAAATATCTGGTGAATATGTCTCATACATTGGTGCTAGTCGACACGACTCCACATGAGGTATGGTCTGGTCAGAAGACTTTGTTTTCACATCTCAAAGTATTTGGTTGTGATTCATTTGTGCATGTTCCCAAGGAAAAGAGGAGCAAGCTCAACAAGAAGGTAGTCAAGTGTATTTTCATTGGATACAAACAAGGAATGAAAGGATATAAGCTCTGGGATCCTGCATCAAGGAAAATAGTATACAACCAACATGTGGTCTTCATAGAAGTCAAAATTAAGTTTGAGCTTGAAGAAATTGTTCAAACAAAGAATAATCTAGAGAAGGTGTGGTTTGAATTGAGGAACGAAGAAGATTATTCAGATGATTCGAATGAATCAGAATAAGAGGTGTAACGGCCGACCCTGGTTGTAAGGAGGTAATAATTAGTAAGAAAACTAGTTGAAAAGTATATTCCACCCGACATAAGTTCCACATTTTTGCTAACTTCCACTGCTAATGAGCCCAAGTTAGTAGGGGAGGCAGTTGACTCAACAAAGGGAAAAATCTTGAAGAAATCCATTATCAAAGAGATGGAATCCTTTCAAAAGAATGATATGTGGGACTCAGTCAAATTACCCAGTGGAAGAAATATTTTCGTTAGAAAATGGTTATTCAAGAAGAAGATGAACGCAACAGGTCAAGTCAATAAATACAAAGCTCGACTGGTAGTGAAAGGATATTCCCAATTCGAAGGAGTCGACTTCAGTGAAATTTTTTCTCTTGTTTCAAATTTAACTTCCACTAGATCTAGAAATAGAACATATGGATGAAAATACAAGGTTCCTACATGGGGACAAACAAGAATAAATTTACATGAAACAACATGAATGATTTGTAGTAAAGGGAAAGAAATATTTGGTGTGCAAACCAAAAGAATCCCTTTATGGTCTAAAGAAATCACCAAGGATTTTGTACCGAAAGTTCAACACATACATCCTTAGTTTAGGGTTTGTGAGAAGAAAAGTTGATCATTGTATGTATTCCAAAGAAGAAGGTGGGTGTTTCATATATGTAGAATTGTATGTCGATGACATGTTGATTGGAAACAACATGAATTCAATAAACGAAGTGAAGAATAATTTATCCTCCAAGTTCGACATGAAGGATGTTGGTGCAATGAACTTCATTATGGGAATGGAGATAGAGAGAGATCGAGAAACTAGAAAGATATGGCTGAAACAAAAGAAGTATATTGAAACACTCTTGAAATGTTTCAACATGCAGGATCACAAACCTGTGAAGGTGCCAATTCTTGTGGGAGAAAGCCTAACTGTTGAACAGTGTCCAAGGACATAGGAGGAAATAGAGGACATGGCATGTGTTCCCTATGCAAGTGGTGTTGGTAATCTAATGTATGTGATGGTCTACACTCGACCAAACATTGCCCATGTAGTGGGATTTTTGAGTAGATACATGTCAACACCTGGGAAGGAGCACTGGACAACTATCAAGAGGGTATTCATGTATTTGTGTGGCACAAAAGACTATGCTATATTCTACCCAGGAAAATATGTAGATGACAGTGAAGTAAATGTACATGGCTTTGTCGATGCCAACTGGGCTAGAGATATGGATCGATGAAGGTCAACCAATGGATATGTCTTCAAGATGTTTGGTGGAGAAATTAGCTGGATGAGTAAGAAATAGGAGGTGGTAGCCTTGTCAACAATAGAATTTGAATACATGACAACCACTCATGGAAGTAAAGAAGAAGTATGGCTACAAAGGCTTTGTTCAGGAATCATATTTGAGAAAAAATCTATGAAGATAAGTTGTGAAAGTCAAAGAGCAATATTCCTGGAAAAGAACCCAACTTATGAGTCTAAGACCAAGCACATGGATGTACATTACCATTTTGTGAGAGACATGGTGGAAAGAAACAAGGTGTTTCTCGTGAAAGTAGACATCTTGGAAAACATAGCAGACTCTTTGACCAAGTCTATGAGCATTTTGAAGTTCTCTTGGTGCAGATAGGAAATGGGAATCGTTGCCCTAGGTCTATGAACCAGAGTTCAGAGATCTCTCGGTTTCAACAAATAAACAAAAGGTGGGAGAATGTTAGGTTTTTATATTCTTTGCAATGAAAATCTAGTGGGTGGATCGCCTAACGTCTAAAGTCGAAGGAATCGACAACAAGTTGAAGGTCGAAGTGGTTTTACTAGGTAAAGTCAAAGTCAAAGATATTGACAACAAGTCGAAGGTCGAGGTGGCTCGATTAGGTAAAGTCGAAGTCAAAGGTAGAGATCGTTTGACTGAGTAAAGTTTAATTCTAAGTTTGAGGTGGTTCGATCGAGTAAATTTGAAGTCAAAGACATCGACAACAATTCAAATACATCAACAACAAGTCAAATGTCAAGATGGTTTGACCAAGTAAAGTCAAATTCGAAGGAATCGAAAACAAGTAGAAAGTCAAGGTGGTTCAACTGGGTAAATTCGAAGTCGAATACATAGACAAGAAGTCGAAGAGGTCAACTGATAAGAGGTCATTAGTGGGCATGTGGCAACCGAATGAAGACCAAATGAAAGTTGACTGGTAGTCGACTGGTAATCCGAATCGGTTGTCGACTGTAACAAAATCTTGAGATTTGCAGGATTTGTAGCCAATGTTGTGCATGGATATATAACCATTTTTAGGTGCCTTTTATTTAGGGTTTTTCCTATTGTAAAGCCTATAAAGAAGGCATGTTGTAATGTTTTAAATTAAAATCGTAGAGGTTGTTGATCATGCAGATGTAAGCCGAATTGGGTACAGGGTTGTTCTTGTGTATAGAAAGAAGGTATGATGTCAATTATGTCTTAGGTGTAGACCAAGGTTAGGCATGTAACCTTTTATTCTGAAAAAATAAGACAAAAATAGAGAAGAAGGCTCGAGGAATGTCGATTTTCTCGGTTTTCTTTCTAGGGTAAAATATTTGTGTACTATGTGTTTTCTTTGTAATTTACTTTCTTGTTTAAATCATTCTTCATCTCTTTTGCTAAGTTTAGTGTGGAAGTGTTTCACACTTTCTAACAAGTTAAGGACTCTCTATTTTCAATGGGAATAGTCGCATATACATGGGTTGAAATGGGCAAAGTTGTGTAGATATGTGGGTTGCAGTAAGGAGAACCATGTACATATGTTTCTTAGCAGAGATCAGTTTTGTACACACTAACATGTGACGTCAGTAGGTCATACATGTCGTATGCAATAGATTTGTGGGAAGGAGATATTTCCAAGACATTTTCTAACGTTTGGTTTTTCTTATTTGTATGGTTATTGGAGGACAAGGTTGTCCTCATATTTTGGTCAATTTGTATTGGTTGAGAGGACAAGTTTTGTTCTCAGATTTGGTGATATTTGTATTGGATGGGACGTATGGTTTTTCCCTCAATATTTATGAATTTGACAAGGTTACAAGAACAAAAATATTGCGTCTCATATGTGTTGATGATTCATCTATGATCTTTTTTGTTTCCGCTACATATAATTTCAGTCAGTAATTTTCAGTGTAAAATTGTTCAGTGATAATAGCTAGGGTTTTACTGTTAGATCACTAGGAAGCCATTTTTAGATATGAAAATTAGTCGCATAGAGTTACATGTGAAAATTGACAATGAATACCCCTAGTTAGTCATGAATCATACTCCACAGTGGCATCCCAAGAACCCAAAGAAAACAATTACTAGGCATAAATGAACATTAGTACTTTTACATTCCTAGGATTACTAGGTGTAAGAATTAGGTAGGCCAACATTATTTAACAAGAGACACTTTTATTTGGATGTAATTTCCATAAATTCAATGAATATCCATCCAATATGCTCCCATAATATGACCTCGGTTAGTGCAAGTCTCAAGAATAAAACATAGACAAGGTTATCCTTTCTGAGGACAACGATATATGTGCATGTGTGTCTGTGTGTATGTGTGAACACACACATAATGAACTATAAAGGGTATATAAATACTAAACCTATTACACCAAGGAGGTACTCTTTAATGCTCAACATAGATCATACTTATTAATTCTCAAAGATATTCAATGTTGGGACCTCCATTTTTGGAAATGTAAAATTTTT
>JASDQU010242749.1:53831-91603 GCA_032191745.1 Picea mariana
TTAAGCTAGTATACATTACAATGGAAACATAAGGAAAAGCTTGTGTTATGTCATGTTTTGTTCTAATTTCTTGTTGAAGTTAGGGAGATTAGTGTGTGTTGGTACTTACCGATTTTTCCAGTAACAACAACTACTTTAGTAAGGGAAGTGGCTCACCAAGGTTTAGATTCAACAAAAGTTTCCCCTTCTCCTGAGGGAAATTAACACAATGGGAACCATTTCCTCCTAAGGGGAGGAACTGATCCAGGTGGATTCTAGTTACCACACACCTCTCCCACTAACTCATCATGGTTCTCCATATTGGTTGTTTTTTTTATGATTTTTGGGTCCTAAACTTCTGTATCCATTTTGAGGCCCTAAACGATGTTTTTCGTCCATTCATGGGCATGAGGTTTCAATGTCATGCCTAGGAATTAAATCTATTACACATTATTTTCGTCACCCTCGTGACCGCTAATGATATGTGTATCGCCTATTATAAGAAAGATCATCCTCGCCCTAAAGGATATTGAAGAAATAAAACTTTCTCTGAGATATGGAATCATTTTTTCCTTATTGTAAAACATTGTAAAGAAGGATCGTCGCACCTTGTTAATGTTAAGGGTGTGACGATTCAAAATTGTCATAGGATTCCCCACAATGGCCTGTGACATCGTCGCAGATTTCTCAAATTTGAGGGTGGGACGATGTTTAAACAAAGGAAAAAGAGGAATTTCTTGAAAGTTCTAGAATAGAATCTTCGAAAGGATGAGGTGGCCTCTGATCGGTTTGGATCTCACCCAATTCTATGATTTAGTGGGATCATCCTAATCCCTTAATCCCTTCCCCTTCACTCTATATAAAGAGGTATCTCTCATAAGAAGAGTTAGGTTGGTTTATGTATGAATAATTCTACTGAAGATTGTGCTTGTGATAACTTTTCTTTAGCTTTCCAAGTCAGGTCATGTGTACTCTTCATCAAAAGAATTGGATCCAAGGTTTGTGTGTGTGTTGAGGCAAAGGGCCATCAGAAGGGACCTTGCAACATCAAAGCACAGGTTGTATTCTCCACTTTCATTAATATAATACAAGAATACATTTATTTCCTATAAAAGTGTCTCCATTTTTATTGCATAACTCCTTGATCTTATGCATAGGTTTCATTAGAATATATATATCGTTGCTCTCTCATTTTTGGTTTGTGTTTCTCAATAGGTTCAACATCCCACAAGCCTTGAGATGGATCAAGGACAACACTAGCAAGGACCAAACAATGCTTAAACGATATGTCGTTTATCCCTCATTAAGCTAGTATACATTACAATGGAAACCTAAGGAAAAGCTTGTATTTTGTCATGTTTTGTTCTAATTTCTTGTTGAAGTTAGGGATATTAGTTCGTATTAGCACTTACCGATCTGTCCAGTAACAACAACTACTTTAGCAAGGGAAGTGGCTCACCAAGGTTGAGATTCAACAAAAGTTTCCCCATATCCTGAGGGAAATTAACACAATGGGAACCATTTCCTCCTAAGGGGGGTAAATGATCCAGGTGGATTCTCTTTCCCACACACCTCTTCTAGTAACTCGTAATGGTTCTCCATATTGGTTTTTTTTGTTATGATTTTTGTGTCCTAAACGATATTTTTTGTCCATTCAAGGGCCTGAGGTTTCTATGTCATGCCTAGGAATTAATTCTATTACACATTATTTCCGTCACCCTCATTACCTCTAATGATATGTGTATCACCTATTAGAAGAAATATCATTCTCCCCCTGAAGGATATTGAAGAAATAAAACTTTCTCTGAGAGATGGAATCATCTTTTCCTTATTATAAAGCCATGTAAATAAGGATCGTCGCACCTTGCTTAGTGTTAAGGGTGTGAAGATTCCAAATCATCATAGGCTACCCCACAGTGGCCTGTGACATCATCGTAGGTTTCTCAGTGTTGAGGGCATGATGATGTTTAAACAAACGAAAAAGAGGAATTTATCGAAGGTTCTAGAATGGAATCTTCGAAAGGATGAGGTGGCCTCCGATCAGTTTGGATCTCACCCGCTTCTCTGATTTAGTGGGATCATCCTAATCCCTTCATCCCTTTCCCTTTACTCTATATAAATAGGTATCTCTCATGAGAAGAGTTAGGTTGGTTTATGTATGAAGAATTATGTTGAATATTGTGCTTGTGATAGCTTTGCTTTAGCTTTCCAAGTTAGGTTGTGTGTACTCTTCATCAAAAGAATTGGAGCCAAGGTGTGTGTGTGTTGAGGCAAAGGGCCATCATAAGGGACCTTGCAAAATCAAGGCATAGGTTGTATTCTCCACTTTCATTAATATAATACAGTAATACATTGCTTTCCTATAAAAGTGTCTCCATTTTTATTGCATAACTCATTGATATTATGCATAGGTTTCATTAGAATATATATATTGTTTCTCTCTCTTTCTTGGTTTGTGTTTCTCAACAGGTTCAACTTCCCACAAACCTTGATATGGAGCAAGGACAACACTAGAAAGGATCAAACGAATTTTAAACGATATGTTGTTTATCCCTCATTAAGCTAGTATACATTACAATGGAAACCTAAGGAAAAGATTGTATTATGTCATGTTTTGTTCTATTTTTTTGTTGAAGTTAGGGATATTAGTTCGTGTCAGCACTTACCGATTTTTCTAGTAACAAAAAATACTTCAGCAAGGGAAGTGGCTCACCAAGGTTTAGATTCAACAAAAGTTTCCCCATCTTCTGAGGGAAATTAACACAATGGGAACCATTTCCTCCTAGGGGGGTACTGATCCAGGTGGATTCTGGTTCTCACACACCTCTTCCACTAACTCGTGATGGTTCTCCATCTTGGTTGTTGTTTTAACGATTTTTGGCTCCTAAACTTCTGGATCCATTTTGAGGCCCAAAATGATGTTTTTTGTCCATTAAGGGGCCTAAGGTTTCTATGTCATGCCTAGGAATTAATAGTAATTGTAATTCTCAATTATATGTTTCCAATGATCTACTAAACACCCCAAATGAATATTGTATGCAAAATTTGTTCTTGGGGGAAGTTGACGCATCAATTAACCAACTCGGAGCCCGAAAACCTTTGGTGATTCACCTCCTATAGTTGGGGTTTTGGAACTTTAGGGTTCTTTCTTTATGTTAAATGGAAATTCATGTATCCCATTTTAGTATCTTTATTCTAATCAGCATAGTCAACATCTATTTCTCTTCAAAGATAAGCTACCACCATTCTATCCAGTGTATTCTCTACAGTATTCTTTTATTTTATTCATTAATAGAAGTTGGGTTTCACTGTATTTATGTGTTCTCTATTATAGTTTTTTTTTATCCCATTTATTTCTCAATATAAATCAGATCAGTTGTGTCATAGCATTTTTCTGATTATTTCTTGGTGCATGTATTTAATGATGTCAGGGTATAGAGAGTTGGGTCTCTATCTAGTTTCACTTGGGGATGACCACTCTCACTGAACCGAGAAACCTCCCATGGCAAAAGAAAAGAGAGATGATGGAGTAGGAGATCCTTTCAAAAAATTTATCAAGGAATCCATCCTGCGACAACAAAGTGAGATAGTAGAAAAAATCACCAATATCTTTCAACGACTATCAACAACAAGCGAGGCACCTTCAACACACAGTCATTTCAAAGGTATGACACCCTTACAGGTACAATTTAACTTTGATATCCCCTTATTTCAAGAACAAATAGATGCATATTATTTGGAGAAATGGTTTAATCTTTTAGAAGGGTATCACTATGTTCAATTTTTTTCTGACACTAAAAAAATCACCTTCACTCTCCTTAAATCTCTTCCCTATGTCAAAGATTTATGGGAATGTTACTGGGAGAGACATAATGAAGGTCAATCTATGGAATCCAGGACAGAACCCACTTGGGTAGAATTTATTGTTTCCCTCTAGCAGGATTTCTACCCTATCAAAAATTATGATGATTAGTACATAGGATGGATGACTCTACATCGAGAAAGATACCAAACGATGCCAGAGTACACTAAAAACTTCCATACATTATGCTCAAACTTGGGTATCATAGAATTTGAGTGGAACCTCTACCTAAATTACCATAGCGGCCTATATAGGTACATCAAAATAGATATGTATTTATTTTACATCTCCTCAGTGGGATCCACTTGTCTATATGTTATCAAAATCAAGAAAAACTTTAAGTAGCAGAATAAGTGGGAGTTTGGGTCTACAAATACGCAACAATAGAAGCATGGAAAATGTATTCCTAACTCATAAAACAAGGGATGAAGAAAGAAAGGCCAACCTCAAGATATATAATCCAAGCCACGGGAAAATAATGGTAATGGGAAGATGAAGGACACTGGAAAATGGTGTGAGTTCCACAAAGGCCCCTGGCACAACACTGATGAATGTTGCTCAAAACAGTCATTGTTGGCCAATATTAAAGAAAAATAGTAATACCATGACTCAGAATATGATTCGGAGTAGGATAAGTGAATGAGGATCCTCGATTCAGAACCTAGTGTTACCATCACAACTACAAAGATACAACCAGATGAGTCGGAGTAGCTTGAGGAAGGGGAGTGCCTCTTGCATTCATAGATATGGATGAAGGGAACCCCACTGCATTTCATTATTTTCAGCATGAGACAGAAGAACCTAATGTCATTCAAGTTCATCAAGATATTGAAGCTTCCAATAATTCCACACCCCCAACCATACATCATTAGTTGGTTGATCAAGGGATGAGACCTTCATGTCATCCAGTAGTGTCGCCTTTCATACAACATCAAGACCTTCAAAAATTAGGTATTGTGTGATGTTTCCCCACTTGAGGTTTGTGATTTTATTTTAGGACAACCTTATATGTGGAAACTTCATGTTGTTTATAATTCCAGACATTATAGCCTCATTATCACTCCAGGGGGTTATCCCTACAGGGTACCCAAGGTATTTATGACTACTGCAGTTTCATTGATCTCAGGAAAAAAAATTTGAAGAGTTATCTCGCAAACATCAAAGTTTTCCCTCTTCATGGTTTTTTCAAAAGGGGAATGAAATGTCATTGTGACCACCATAGATTCAACACAGGGTCTCTCTACATAGCATAGATAGGTGTACAAGCTTGTAGGGGAATACAAATACTCTTGGTTTCACCTGTAGGGGTGCCTCTACACTGTTAGGTCAAACATAACATTGATTTGATAATGGTGCTCCATTTCCCAATGGTCCAATACACAGATGCTCCCTTTTGGAGAATGAGGAAATAAAGTGTCAAATTCATGAGCTCAACTGCAAGGGACATAGTTGACCAAGATCCTCAGCTTGTGGGAGCCCAATTATGTTGGTGTACAAGGATAATGGAAAATGGAAAGTTTATATTGATTATAGAGCCCTAAATAAATAAAAATTCAAGAACTGATACATGATCCCTCATATTCAAGATATTCTTGATCATCTCAAGGGTGCCAAGTTCTTTAGCAAGATCGATCTAAATTCAGGCTATCATTAGGTTCTGATAGAATCAATTGATGTATGGAAGGTAGCCTTCAAATATAAAGAAGGCATCTTTGAGTGGTTGGTCATGTATTTTGGATTGACTAATTCTCCAACAACATTCATGAGGACGATGGATGATATATTGCAATTTTTAACAAAATCTTTTTTGGTGGTCTATTTGGATGACATCCTCATCTTCACCCAGACCTAGACAGAGCACTTTCAACACATTCAATAGCTCCTAAGCACCCTACAAAAGCACAAGTTATATTCCAACCTATACAAATGCTCGGTTTTCATGTAGATAATCCAATACTTTGGATACATCATGAATTAACATGGGGTGTACATGGACCCAAACAAGATCCAAGTCATTTGCAATTGGCCATCCCCAACAAATTTGATAGAGCTTAGCATCTTCTTGGGCCTTGCCAACTTCTACCTTAGGTTCATGTTGGGTTTCTCTCATATAGCTTGGCCCTTAAGTCAAGTGACCAAGGGAGGAGATAAAATCAAGTTTCCTTGGTCTAAATCATAGAAAAAATCATTCCAAGATCGAAAACACCACCTCTATTCTACACCAGTCCTTATATTTTCATATCTACAACAACCATTCAATATCAAGATAGATTCCTCTGACTATGCTATTGGTGCCATCCTCACTATGCAAGGACATCAAGTTTCCTACCATAGTGATCAAACAATATCTGATGTTGTTTGCAGGTATCCCGCCTATGAAAAAGATATGTACTCCATTATGTAGGCATTCCAATAGTTGAATAATTACATTCTGGGAAAGGAAACGATCATCCACACTGATCAAAAGCCTCTGCAATTCATGCAGACAAAAGGAAAGTTATAGAATGACTACCATCCGAAATGGTCCAAATACCTACAATAATTCCACCTAAATATTAAGTACAATAAGGGAAGCACCGACCATGTTGTTGAATTCCTTAGTCAACCCCTAGTTGCGACCCTCACCATAGTTCTTAATTCCTATGGGCATAAGACCTCTTGGTAGCCACAATTATATAGTAGTGACTCTGACTTAGTTGTTACTTATCATACCACGAGTTTCAGGAAACAAATTTTGGACTTCCACCTCCAAGATGTTCTCTTGTGCTATCTCTTCCATCTTTGTGTTCCTTCAAGTGATTTTGAAAAGATAATTTGGTAGGCACATTACAATCAAGTGGTAGGGAAATTTGAGGTAGAGAAGATAGTAGTAGTGCTTCAGAAGCATTTCTACTGGCCCAACCTTCGACATGACATGGGCCAATACATTAGGTTGTGCATTTCCTATGCCATCACTAAGCCATCCATCAAGAAGAAGGGTTTGTACACTCCTCTCCCTCCACCATATAAGCCCTAGGATTCCATCTCCATGAATTAAATTTCATGGTTTCCCTCCACTAAACATGGTCACGATTGTGTTTTTGTGGTCGTCAATCATTTCTCTAAGATTCCCAATTTAACACCTTGTAAAAAGAGTATCACAATCGAGACAACTGCTAAACTATTATTTTTGTGTGTTTGGGTTCATTTTGGGATACCTTGGACCATCATTTTATATAGAGAAAATAGTTTCCTCATCACCTTTTGGTCCAACCTATGGTCTCTGATGGACAACAAGTTGACCAAATCAACTACCTTTCATCCCCAAACATATGGACAAAAAGAGGTGGTCAACGAGATGATTTTTCATAACTTGTGCATGTACAACCCAAAGAATCCATGTACATGGAATAATAGCCTCTCGTATGTTCAATATAGATAAAATAGAGCCCTCCACAATTTTATTGGCCACAAACATTTTTAGGTGCACTTGGTGTTCCATCCACTAACCCCCATTGATGTAGCTCTTCCCGTTCCATCTTCCCCAACGGAGTCCTTCCACGGTTAGACCAACACATACATAGAAGGCCAATGCCTTGTATAAGCAGTGACAAGACCAACATCAGGTTCCTCACAAGTTTTAGTATGGTGACAAGGTGTGGTTTCATTTGTAGAAAGAGCATCTCATTGGCCTCCATAGGAAGCTTATTCCACTCTTAACATGGGCCTTATATCATCACCAAAGATGTGGGTGACATTTCTTTTGAATTGAGTATTCCTCCTTTCCTTGGCTTACACCTAGTATTTAATGTGGAGTTGCTTCAACCATATTTCCCACCTCATAGGTGGTTGGGAAATTGGCCTCTATAGAACTCAATCTCAATTGCATTACATAGGCTCTAGTGGATCCGATCATGGACACTAGCATGGAGGGAACCCACAAGCAAAACATACATCTCTATTAGGTTTTCAAACCAAGACAACTAGTTTAGCAAGGCAAGTATATCACCATGGTTCAAATTCAACAAAAGTTTCCCCATATCCTAAGGGAACTTGAATCAATGGGGATCATTTATTCCTAATGGGGAAGGACTAGTCCAAGTGGATTTTGGTGGCCACCCACCTCTTTCACTGACTCATCACATTTCTCCATAATTGTTTTTTTTGTTATGATTTTTGGGTCCTAAACTTCGAGAGTTGTTTTGAGGCCCTAAATGATGTTTTTTGGCCATTCGAAGAGTTCCAATTTCTATGACATGCCCAGGCCATCCCAATAATTGTACTTCTCAATTGTATCTTTCCAAAAAGATACTAAACACCCTAAACAGAGATTGTATGCAAATTTTGTGACCCTAGGAAGTTGATGCATCAACTAACCACCCTAAGACCCGCAAACCTTTTGGTGCTTCACCTCCTTGGTTTAGGGTTTTGGACCTTTAGGGTTCTTGGTTTATGTTAAAATTCCATTCTTCCATCCCATTGTATTATCTTTCTATGAATAAGCATAGCCAACATCTCTTTCTCTTTGAAGACAAGCTACCATCATTCTAGCCAGTTTGTGTTCTATAGTATTATGTCATTTTATTCATTAATAAAAGTTGGGTTTCATTTTATTTTTGTGTTCTTTTCTATAGTTTTGTTTTTATATCTTTTATTTCTCATGATAATTTGTATCAATGGTTTCAAAGAAGTTTTCTCCTTGTTATTTCTCGGTGCATGTCATCGACTAGGTCATGTATAGAGAGTTGGGTCTTGAGCTATTTTTACTTGGGAATGATTTCTCTTGCCAGCCCAAGCAACCTCCCATGGTTGAGGAAAAGAGAGATGTCAGAGAAGGATATCCTTTCAAAACTTTTCTCAAGGAATCCCTCACATGACATCAGAATGTGATGATGGAAAATGTCGCCCAAATCCTTCGATAATTGTCGATGGCAGGCGAGGCACCTTCAACAAGAAGCCATTTCGAAGGTGTGACACCCTTCAAGGTACAAGTTAAATTTGATATATGCTTATTTTAAGTCCATATAGATGCATATGATTTGGATAGATGGTTAAATATATTAGAAGGGCATTACTATGTTCAAAAAATTTCCAACACTGAAAATATCACCTTTTCTCTCCTTAAATCCCTCCCCCATGTCAAATATTGGTGGGAATGTTACTTAGAGAGACATAATGAATACAAGTTTATGGAATTTAAGACACAGCCCACTTGGSAGGCCTAATTTGATTCCCTCAATGAGGAGTTATACCCTGTCAAAAACTATGATCACCAATACACAAGATCGATGACTGCATCAGGAAAGAGACTAGATCGTGTCAGAGTACACTAACATCTTTCACACCTTATGCTCAAAGTTGGGTATTKTTGGMATAGGGGAAGACCCAGGGTTCAACGCTTCAACAACCCACCAAAAAAACCCTAACTACCGACCCTTTCATCAACACCTGCGAAGTAGATGAAGTCTCACCCGAGGTAGAGGTAGGGGCGGTTGCAGGACTCAGGTGTCTACAACCAAGCTAGGACACAGACCTGTGATTTCAACACTTAGAAGAGCACTTAGACAACAATATACATTTATTTCTTGAATCTCATTCACATGAAAGATTAAACCCTTATTACAGATTAGCACAATAACAATAAATATCAAGCACTTCTAATCACTTAGCACATAGCATAGCTCAGATCTAGCATTCAATCATATTTAAGAACTAAGAAACTACCTCAGATGCATTCATCATACATTATAAAAACAACACTAAGGAAATAAATAGCATAAATCACAAATCATGTCGCATAAAGCACACCAAGACACAAGATATATGTGATTCACCCCAGTGTGGGGCTACATCCACCAACTTCTTCTTCTTCTTTATTATTATTCAATCTTCATACATTCATCTTCTCCTATGCACAAAGACATAGAGCCAACTCAGCAGAGGATAGGAGATCTGCATGTTGCGCACCATATCCTCCTTCCCAAAATCAGGTCAAGGCATAGAGCCAACTCCTTAGTAGCACAGAGCCTTACTATACATAGTTTGTCTACACAAAGCAAATTACAACCTCTTGCACTAAGACAACATTACCATTTACAACATGTTGTGCACATAGCCAAAATAGTAACTACTTTGCAATGCTTAGCTACTATTTATTTATACATTTACAAAGAGGCCCAATAATGGGTAAACCCATGGGCCGACATCCCTTAACCCATTACATAAACCCTAGTAAACCCTTTTCTCTTGTCCACAAGCCCGAAAAACAAGCGAGATCCCACGATCTCAGCTCTGCCTGGGTGCTCCATCTTCGACCAGCCTGTCGAAATCCCACAAGTGGTCAAACACGACCAATGTTTCCTTAAAACTTGGTCAAGGGACACCAAGCCCCCAACAGTCACCTGTGACTCCTCCCGAGTCACTCATATCTAGGAAGCGCTGCTTCAAAGGCCTAGAACTTAGCTCGAGCTGCCTCGACTTGCTGGTTCGCCAGAGTCTCCTACTTGGCGAACTCCTGAATCATTTTCTCTATAACAGGCCCTTCCAGATGTTGTTCCACTGTCACAACCACTTGGTCTAGCTACGATCCTTGTCATTCAATCTCTTCAAAAAGCGTGCAGGCTTCATCCTGCATCGACTGGAGTCTTTGTGTAACTTCCATGACTCTGCTCTGGTTAATAGTAACATTCTATTGGGCCACGTGTTGTTCTTGTGATCTCTTCATTTTCTCAACTGCAGTGAATGACTTCATCTGAACCTGAACTGTCAGTGCCTACTACTGAGCCCCCTGCAACTGTTCTTCCAGCTTCCTCAGCTCTGGATCTNGTCACTCATATCTAGGAAGCGTTGCTTCAAAGGCCTAGAACTTAGCTCGAGCTGCCTCGACTTGCTGGTTTGCCAGAGTCTCCTACTTGGCGAACTCCTGAATCATTTTCTCTATAACAGGCCCTTCCAGATGTTGTTCCACTGTCACAACCACTTGGTCTAGCTACGATCCTTGTCATTCAATCTCTTCAAAAAGCATGCAGGCTTCATCCTGCATCGACTGGAGTCTTTGTGTAACTTCCATGACTTTGCTCTGGTTAATAGTAACATTCTATTGGGCCACGTGTTGTTCTTGTGATCTCTTCATTTTCTCAACTGCAGTGAATGACTTCATCTGAACCTGAACTGTCAGTGCCTACTACTGAGCCTCCTGCAGCTGTTCTTCCAGCTTCCTCAGCTCTGGATCTTCTGCGAGGAATTCATAGGTTTGTGCACTTCTATTTCTTAGTTTATTTCATTCTAAGGTGAGGTTTTTTATCCTTTACACTATGCTCTTAACAACTTCCTCCCTCTGATCGTGCACTTCCTATGGAGTGCTACACACTGTTTGAAGCTCTAACTCCGCTACCCTTTATTGAAGCTCCTGAACAACCTTAGCGAGTTTCGTCACTTGCATCTCGATAGACTCTAGTTCCTCCTATGCCAAGCCTGGCATAAAGAGAAGTGTTGTCGTCACTGCTTCTTTGACCACAATCTACTTTGCGAGAAACTAGTCTTTTTATTTCTGCATTATTTCTTTTTCCTCCTCGAACATCGCCCAAATTTCATCTTTCTCCTTCTCGTAGGCGATTACACAAGAATGTGCAACTTGTAGTTTCTCTAAGACCTCCTTATTTTCTTGCTTCAAGGCTTCTATAGCATTCTACTTCTCTTCTTGGACTCGCTGAAGTCAAGCCTCTGTTGCATCTTCTAGTCTTTGTAATTGGGTGCGCTCATCCCCCAATTCTGCAATCCTCGACTGAGAAGGTGCAGTGGATACTGCACGGCTCGAGTGAATGGCTTGTTGTATCTCCTTCATCTCCTTCTCTATTCTTTCATACATCGTCTCCTGCTTCACTCCATGTCTCCGCAAGATATCCTATTAAGCATCTTTGAAAAATGTGATGATTAGACTGACATCGTCCTCTTTGAGCACATTCTTCAACTGGGATTTATTGGCGTGAGTATTTTTTCTTGTCGAAGGTTTCTCTAGAGAAGCCTTCATTTTCTGTGAAGCCTCTGTTCCAATAAGGGGAGCTTGAGATGGTGTATCTCTTCCTTCTCCTTGATTTTCTCCTTCATTCACTCCTCCTTCTTCGTTTACTTCATCTCCTCCTCCTCCTGTAGGTGATTCAGGCATACTTTCTTCCGAGGCATTGTCAATCTCTATGTCTTGGAATTCCTCATTTTTCTTATTTTTCTTCACGCTAGTCTGTCTATCATGCCCAACCTGGGTGACCAAGGGACTTCCTATAATGTCAAGGTCGGAGAGTTCTACATCTTCCACCAGTACATGGAACTCTGTTGGCCATTCTTTGGTGATCTCCTCCATGTCGTCTTAAGTCAGCTTATAATAGGACTCTATCTCCTCCTTACTTTCATCCCTGCGTGCAGTGATTTAGATAAAGTGTTGATCTAAGTGGAAATTTTCTAGGGGTTTGTATTGGTGCAATGTGTTCAGTTTCATTCATGGAAATGCTTCAATAGAACGCTTCAAGTGCTGGTAGTAGGCATGGAACACAATGTTTGACTTACAGTGCTTTGACATATCGTTTGTATACCAAAAGGTGGAGAACCTTGCAGACAATGGCTCCGATGGCTCAACTTCTAGAAATGTCACTCCTTCCGGCATATGCCAAGCGACAAAGGTGATTAGTACTAGTAACCAACTGAAATGGAATCCATAGCCTTGATCCTGCACTTCGTGGCAATCCTTTTCGAGCTCATTCACAAGGTAACTGGCCCAGTTCATTTGCATTACTTTTACACACTTCCCTACGAGGTCTACTACAAATCCAGTGACCTATGTCAGACGGTTCTTTCTGACGATATTTTCAGCTATAATATGTAACACCCCAGGTTTTAAACCCCCATTTTAAATAATGTATTGTTACAGTGATGAGAGGCCAGAGTGACCAAACAATTATTAAAGGGTCAGTGTGCCCAAGAAATGTAATTTTTTTATCATTATTAATAATAAACACATCGTTGGTTGCTAGAAGGACAAGGACTAGAGTTATAGGGGCTATGATTCCACAAGAGAGGGGGCTTGAGGGGTTGAGTGTTGATTCCTATTTTTTTTTAATTAAACCTTTTGTCTAAGGGAGGGGATCAGTTACCTGAGCTTCTTGGGGAAGGATGGGAGGTTCTTTATTCCCCCATGAAGTTACTTAAACCCGTCTCTGGTCTGATGGGGGGGTTCGACTGATGGCTTCTTCACTAATTTTCCTATACGTTCATTCATTTCCCTCACGCACTTGCATGCACCCATTTACCCATTCATTGATCCATCCTCATTCGCATCTTGCCTTGGGAAAGGGAGCCAAACTGCTGAAGATTAGCCAAGGGATAGTTGGTTGTAATGGTCACTGGTGCAATCCAGCCATGACTTGGGGCCTACATATCTGAGATGCATTGGCATGTGCCCTATTTTTCTCACAACTGCGAGCCCTGAGAGTTCCAGCATTGCGATTCTAAACCAGTTGTGCTAGAGGCCCTAGAAAGAAGGAGAAGGACTGCCTGAGGGACTGCATGGCAGAGAAGGGTGGAGGTCCATTATCTCAGGTGGTACAAGCTAGGTAGAAGAGAGTTGGGTACTTGGATTGTTGTGGGTGTTGGGAAACCTATGAGAGATTGAGAGATGACTGGTTTGGGAACCCAAGAACACTCTGGAACCGTCCTTGTGGATTCATAACCCTGGCTCAGGGGTGACACTGTTGTTGAGATTTGGAGTAGTGGTGTCTAAGGTTGGGTGGAATGTCTTTGGTTTGCAACCAGTTGGTTTCATCTTTCATAAAGATTAATTATCATTATCTRTTGTGTTATCATTATCTGTGTATGAATGTATTCCGTTGTGTAATTTAATTATCGTTTACATGTATATGAATGTATTTCCACTGTAAATTTAATTATCGTTTAATATAATCTTCGATTATGCATGCTTGTTGGATATTTTTATGCATGTCATCTTTTATTTTATCTTATGCATTCTTATTCATGAAATAAGGTATCAGTAAGAGAAATTATTCCAAGGGCGGACTTGAAGGTACCATGCCTTGGCCTGTGGCTAGCTAGGGATGTTACAGATTGGTATCAGAGCTTCTGGTTGAATCATCGGGCCGGTATGGGCCGAGTTTTTTGGCCAGAGTCTCGTGGTCGAGATTGAACTCTGACCATGAGGTTGAAAATATCAGGAGGAATGGCATTGCAGAATCTACGCAGGAGTTAGATCGTTAGAGATCTGTTGTAAGGGGTTTGAAGGATCATGACCATCCCCTTTGAATTTGAGAGCGATCACCACTGTAGTATCAGGAGATATCCGAGATCATTTGATCAGAGGACAGGGGAGCAGGGGTCATCCGATGAAAAGGAAGAAAGGTTTAAGGTCACCACCGTCGGATCCCATGGGAGAGAGAGAGCAACAGACAAGAGGCATTGCGGGGAACCAAGTTGCATGGGATTTAATTCCCCAAGGCARTCCCGCAATCCAAACCACAGTTTCACCAAGGGGTTACATGTCAGCATCAGGAGAATTGTGGGGTGAAAATTGGGTTACTCCAAATCATTGATGCATGCCCCTGCAAATTGAAAGGTATGCAGTGATGTGACATTTTAGTGCTCGAGCGACGAACCTCTGAAGAGACGGAGTAGCCTGGGAACCGTCGATCTGTGGGAGGACACACGTCCACCGATCGCGTGCTCCGGATAAAACACTCCAAGAAAAAGTTAGAGAGGAGGGGGTTTGAAGTTTCAGACTTCTAAAACCCAAAGACCCTGAGGGATCTCAGTCATTGATCTATCGTGAGCCATGCATCACCAAATCTAGGGCTTTGGATAAAATCGCCTGGGGCCAGATAAGTTTTGAATTTTGATATTTCTGAAGTCTGAATTCTCGAAAAAATCATAGTTGTCAATCCGTAGGGTGGGACGCGTCACCAGATCACGAGATTCGAAAAAAAACATTTTCAAAAAAAATGTTGAGGTTTGAGATCTCCGAAATCTGGAGCTCTGAAGTAAAACATATTCATCATATCTAGGAGGACACATGGTGGCATATTGGCCAGTTCAAGAATGCGGAATTTGGGAGAATTGGAAGTGTGCTAATTTGAAAACTCTCGAAGCCCCGAAGCCTAAAGAGCCAAAGTGATGGGGCACGATGACGTCACCCAGAGGTGATGTAGAAACTGGAATTCTCGAAGTGACGTGGCTTGTGGATGTCACCTGGGATGACATGGACACATGAGATGTGTGCCACATGTCAGTATTTTTTTATCATGCGGATGACTGAAATTTCAGATAGAATGTGACATGTGTCACCCGCCTAACTGGGCCACTTGTCCACTTCCATTATTTCTCCACGTGGCGACAGATTGTGCAGTCTGGAGACTGGGCACTCCAGAGGGGAAATATGTGACAGGTTGCATTGGTTCGAAAACTCTCGAAGGCTAGAGTACACATCCACCGTTGATTCAAGAAGACACACATCGAAGCATCATCGACTTCTAGTGAAAGAACTCTGGGAGAAACTGCAAGAGGGAAGTTTGAAACTTTTGAAGCCCGAAGAGCCGAAGCGATTCACAGCCAATGATCTATGGGAGGACACCCATCGGAATATCATGAACGCCGGGTAAAATCATTCCAAGAGGAGGCAAGTAAGGAAAGTTGAGACTCCCGAAGTGCGGAGTCTCGAAGCAGATATCGATCGTTGATCATGAAAGAGGATGAGGACCGTTGATCTGGTCCTGGCTGGAAAGATCCGAAATCTCAAAGCTCTGGACAAGTGCTTTTTCAGCTAAGTGCAGGGTCATGGCCGTGGTCATATCCCAATTGAGAGCTGAGGGAAGGAGGGCTAAGGTTGAATTGGTTGTCTTCGAGACAGAAAAGTGCTAAGGAAGTATTTAGCCGCATTTCTAGTCATGGTCATCTGGGAAGGTGGTTTGAAGGAAGCGCCTACGCAAGATGAGTTATGTGTTGGCCAAGGATAATAGGACACTGTTATTTACAGAGAATGGGGATATGATCTCCATGAACAAAAAAGAAGAAGGATACATGTAGCATGGTTTGGCAATTTTGTTTATCATATGTGTAATTCTAACAAAATGGTCACTTGCACATTTTGCAGAATTAAGGGGATTAAGCACGTCAGCTCAGGATGCATATTGAGGAAATGGAAGAAGGAGAGGGAGCCTCCAGTCATGATAAGGAGGCTAAAGGCCAGAATACCAGATTTGGTAATGCAAATACAGAGTGCAATGGATGCAAGGAAAAAGGAGAGTAGGAAACGTTGATAGAAATGGTAAGAAGACTGAAAATGGAAGTGCATAGCTACAAATAAGACAACGAGAGACTAATGAGAGAGAAAATTTAGATAAATTCTCAAGTGTTGCAGATCTTAAATCAATTACAGAGGAAAATAAATAAGGGATTAAACTCAAGACAAGAGGAAGAAGGAAGGTGCCATGAAATAAGGGATGATCGTGGAAGAGTTGGTTATTCCAGAAGTGCTAGCAGAGCTCATGGACACCACTCACCTCCTTACTCAGAAATATTTTTTTACGCAGCAGATGATCTCGTAAGCAATCCAGAGGTGTCACCTATCAGATACCAAATAAGGAAACAAGAGGCAAATAGTTTGCAAGGGGAGTTGAGGAAGCTCAAGCCACCTTCCTTTGGGGGTGAAAGAAAAAGGTGAGATGATGCTAAAGCATGGTTTCTTGGGCTCAGGAGATCTTTTCAGTTGCATAACTATTCATCCAAACTGGAAGATAGGATTGCCACCTACCATTTACATGGGAAAGTTACAATGTGGTGGGACCAACTGAAGCAATTGGAACATGTTAATGAAAGTAGGATCACTTGGAAATAGTTCAAGAAGTACTTCCAAAAGGAGTACCTCTCAGAGCATTTCTATGACAAGAAAATGCAGGAGTTCTTTTGTTAATGTTTAAGATATTATTAGAGTTCTTTTCATTTTAATAGATAACAATAGCATAATATAGGATCACTGAGAAATACACAATCACAAGAGACACATCATTTATCCTGGGAAACCCTCATGGGGCAGAAAACCCAGCAAAACTTCCTTATTATAGATAGCCAATACAATGCCAACATATAACTCAAACAAGTATAGAAATTCCTCTCCCAAAGATGTGCCTCTCTCTCTCTCTCTTCTCCAACTGCAGCTCCAAAACTTGTCTCTCAAAATGAACAAGTGAGTGTGTGTCTAAGTGAGGCACTAGTCTCCTTATTTATACAAGTCTGGCACATGTGGAAGTGTCTCTTCACTGGAAGGGTCAAATTCTCAATCTGGGTGGTTATAACCACCTTCAATATATTCTGGGGCCTCTTTAATATATTATGGGGCCAACTTCTTATTCTTCCTATTACAATTACATTTTGATGAATCTGCAAAAGGGGATTTTGTCCTTTACAATAGCCGACATGATCAATATGCAATGGGGATTGATCCAATGAATAATATATCAAATAATAATCATAATACACTTTGTAGTTACATTATTTCAACACTCCCCCTTAAAAAGAAGGGTATTCTTCAACAGCATCATAAATATCGTCTTGGAACACTGACTGGCGTATCTATAAATCATCGAAATTTTTCTTCATCGGCAACATCGTTATTCTCAAAGGAATGCAATAATCATCTGCATCAATATGAATTAGTATAAAACTAATACATCATCATCACAGAACGAGGTTGGATCATCATCATAATACTAGACAATTTTTATGTCACAGTTGTCAAGATGGAAGCATGGTACTCGTCTTGCTTTATGTCACGGAAATCAAGCTGGAAGCAAGATACTCGTCATTTCTTTACGTCACAACAATCAAGCTGGAAGCAAGATACTAGATTGGATTTACGTCACATCTATCAAGTTGGAATCACAGTGCTAGTTTGATCTCATCGTCTTGCTTTACGTCACAATAATCAAGCTGGAAGCAAGATACTAGACTGGATTTACGTCACAGCTCTCAAGCTGGAAGCACAGTACTAGTCTCATCTCAACATCTTTCTTTACGTCATAGAACTCAATCTAGAAGAAAGATAATATACTGTCTTTACGTCACAACTCTCAAGCTAGAATCACAGTACTAGTCTCATCTCAATGTCTTGCTTTACATCATAGCACTCAAGTTGGAAGAAAGATACTAGATTGTCTTTACGTCACATATCTCGAGCTGGAAGCACAGTACTAGTCTCATATCAATGTCTTGCTTTACGTCACAACACTCAAGCTGGAAGCAGGATACTAGACTGGCTTTATGTCACAGCTCTCAAGATGGAAGCACAGTACTAGTCACATCACAACAACTACTCCCCCTTTCGAGGAAGGTCCTTTCGGACTATACCAAGCTTATCTCGAAAGTGCTCAAACTTTACACGAGATAGAGGCTTGGTCAACACATCAGAAACTTGTTCATCCGTGCTAACGAACTGGAGCTTTATGGATCCCCTCTACACCATGTCACAGGTGTAATGATATTGAATCTCTATGTACTTCGACCTGTCATGGAATACAGGATTCTCTGTCATCTTTATGCAGCTCTATTTTTCACATAGGATTGTGGTTGCTTCCATCTCTAGTTCAAAGAGGTTGGTCAACAACTTACGAAGCCATATAGCTTCATAGCTAGCAGAACACGTAGCAATGTATTATGCTTCCATTGTGCTGAGAGAAATGTTGGACTGCTTCCTACTCTGCCATGAGATCATGGTTGATCCCAAACTGAAACAGCATCCTGAAGTGCTCTTCCTATCAGAAACACTTCCAACCCAATCTAAATCAGTGTACCCACTCAATGTGAAATCATGATCTCCATCATAATGGAGACCACAATCTAATGTACCCTTAAGGTACCTCATCACATGTTTTGCAGCCACTAGGTGAACATGTCTGGGTTCTACCAGAAACTGACTCAAGGTGTTCATGGAAAAAAAAATATCTGGTCTAGTGTTCGTCAGGTACATTAGCGATCCAATAATCTGTCTATACAGTGTGGCATCAATCAATTCTGACGAAGTGTTGACCAGTAGCTTCAACTTCGTTTACATGGGTGTATTCATGGACTTGCACTCTAACATGTCGAATCTCTTCAGGATTCCAACTGCATACTTCCCTTGGTTAAGGAAGATCCTCTCTAGACTCTGCCATACCTCAATACCTAAAAAATAATGCATTAGGCCAAGGTCTTTCATCTCAAATTTTGAAGCAAGCCTCTTCTTACATTCGGTGATGATATTTGCTTCTCCAATTAAGAATAAGTCATCCACATATAGAAATAATATCACTGGCTCATCGTTCATGACCTTGAACTAGAGGTTAAAATCTTCTTTACTCTTGGTAAATCCCAAGCTCGTCGGGAAACTGTCTATCCAGCCATATCAAGCTCTAGGATCTTGCTTCAATCCGTATAGAGCCTTCTTCAACTTGCAAACATGAGACTTCCTGTCTTCAATTTCAAATCCTTGAGGTTGCTCTATATACACTTCTTCTTCGATGACACCATTTAGGAAAGCTGTATTTACGTCCATCTGGTATAACTTCCACTTCATCTTAGCTGCAAGGGCTATTATGGTTCTGATCGAAGTGTATCTAGCTACAAGAGCGAATGTCTCTTCATAGTCAATGCCTTCCTTTTGAGAAAAGCCACGAGATACAAATCTTTCTTTGTACTTCTCAATACTTCCATCAGCAGCATGTTTTATTTTGAAAAACCATTTGGAAGATACCACATCCTTACTCTTTGAACTGGGAACTATTTCCCATACATCATTCTTTATTATGGATTGGTATTCTTCTGTCATGGCATCTCCCATTCTTTATTTTGAATGGATTCTTCAAAGCAAGTCGGTTCTTTCTCTAGGAGATCACACATCAAAGCCATATAACTGGAGAATGGATTAGGTCTCTTCACCTATCTCGTGGTTCCTTCGGGAACACCATACTTCTCTCCATTTTGAATAAGCTCTCTTTCCCAAGAAAGCTTTCTTTTATGGGATATCATCATCTGAGGAGGTTCTTGAAATTCTACTATGTCATGATCTTCTAGAATTTCCTCATCAAGGGAAGTTATGACTTCCCTCACTGGTTCTGCAGCTCTGGGAACCTCCCTCACTAATTCTGCAATTCTGGGGATTACGGGTACCTCTTCATATACTTCTTCAAGCTGGAATCTTCTCGATTTCTTGAGCATCGCATATTCATCGAAGTTCACATCCCTGTTGATCTCAATGTGACGGTGACCTGCTATATAGATCTTGAAGGCCTTGGAGACCTCACAGTATCCCACAAATATTCCCCTCTTTCCTGAGGGTTCCAACTTGTTTCTCTTCTCTTTCGGTATATGTATAAATACTGGGAAGCCAAATATTTTGAGATGGCTTACCTCTGGCTTCTTTCCGGTGAACATCTCTTCCGGGGTCTTGAACCCAAGTGCTCTATGGGACAATCGGTTTTGCACATATACGGCTGTCATTGTTGCTTCTTCCCATAAGCACATAGGAAGATCTTGATAGTGGATCATGGTCTTCATGGCTTCCATTATTTTAATGTTCTTCCTTTCATCTACATCGTTTTGTTGAGGATTATAGGGAGTAGTGAGTTCCCTCTTGATCCCAACATCTTTGCAGAATTTCACAAACTCTTTTGAGGTGTATTCTCCTCCATTATCTGACCTGAGTATCTTGATATTTCTTTCAGAAAGATTCTCTATCAAGGATTTGAACTCCTTGAATTTGTTGAACATTTCATCTTTAGATTTCAAGAAATACAACCAGATCTTATGAGAATAATCATCAATAAATGATACATAGTATACATACCCACTAATGGAGGATGATGGCATTGGGCCACACACATCTGAATTAATGAGTTATAGGACTCCTTCTACTTTGTTGTCTCTCTTTGGAAAAGGGTTCTTGATGGTCTTCCCTTGCGCACATCCATTGCACACACCTTCATGGTCAACCTTGAGTTCTGGTAGACCTGTGACAGCTTTGCATATGTATGGTAGTTCCTTGTAGTTGATGTGAGCTAATCTTCTATGCCAAATTTCACATGAATTCTCAATGGTGTGGGTCATGGCAACTTATGAGTGACCCTTTAGCTTATACAAGCCATTTTCTTCTTTTCCAATGATGATTGCTTCATTTATAGTTTCTCCTTTAGCCCGTTGCCTTACGCAACCTTCACTATAACTTCCTCAGTTTTATTACCTGTGACCTGGGACAAGGTCAACAAAACAGCAAGCAAGATTAATATCCTTTTGATAATATAAAGCAATAGCACGAAAAATCATCATAGTATCTCCTTTAGAGCTATCACTTGTAACTTGTCTAAACCAAATATTAAAGGTAAGGAATACAATACGAAATGAGGTCAACACTCCCATAGTGTTGTGATCAAACATTCCTCCATGGCAACCTATAACTAACACATGAGGTTTCTCCTGGGATCTGGAGCTTTGTCCTCAAGAATGAGTGTTTTCTTTTCTTCCAAGTCTCCTTCACTCAAGATGATGAGTGCTTTCTTCAACCTGTCTTCTATACTGAGACAATACGCTATCTTGATAGAAGGTTTGGTTAGAGGATAATCTCTATGATCTCCACTTTTAATCCATCTAATATTTTGATCATAGCTTCAACATGAAACACTGATCAAAATGATGTCATAACAAATAGATGCATATTAGAATAATCAAACCTGAGTTGCATTATTATTCTGAATGTGTTGGATCTTGAGATCCTTCTGTATCTATGGCAAGAGATCCCTTCTTCTACAAATACTCTTTAACGTTTAACCATTTAAACATATGTGAGTACATACCTCTGATAGAAGGTAGTGGCACCGTCTGGCAGTAGCGGTAATCACTACCAACTCTTGAAAACTTCAAGGGTGACTGCAACTGGTAGTATGGCTGCAACTGTAACTGGTTCTGAGACTGCAACTGCAACTGCAACTTAGGGTTTTATGAGGAAACCCTAATTTTTCAAACTTTGAATTTTGAAATTCTGATCTAGGGGATAGATGTGTTGAGCTGAGGGGAGTAAGTTGGTCCAGTGAGATTTTTGAAAATCCAACTTTAACCCCTCCAAACTTGATCTGCGGATTTCTGGACTGGTGCTTCTAGTTTTCTGGTACTTCTGGTACTCGGGTACTTCTGGTACTTCTAGTACTCTGGTTTTCTAGTACTTTGTGAAAACTAGGGTTTCACTTTCCGAGAGATCTAGCCACTGAAAAGGTGTGCTAAAGGTGCCAAAATGATCTATGGGGGAGGGCGCACTTTTCTAGATGGTTTTAGGGATGAAATACCTCACCAACAAAAATCCCTAATTTGCATGCATGGCAACAATGACATTTTTCACTTTCTCTTGTGAAATATGCTCTCTTCAGCTTAGCTATGATACCCTGTTAATGTTTAAGCTATTATTAGAGTTCTTTTCATTTAAATAGATAAAAATAGCATAAGATAGATCACTAAGAAATACACAATTACAAGAGACACATCATTTATCCTGGGAAACCCTCATGGGGAAGAAAACTCAACAAAACTTCCTTATTATAGATAGCCAATACAATGCCAAGAGATAACTCAAACAAGTACATAAATTCCTCTCCCAAAGATGCGCCTCACTCTCTCTCTCTTCTCCAACTACAGCTCTAAAACTTTTCTCTCAAAATGAACAAGTGAGTGTGTGTCTAAGTGAGGCGCTGGCCTCCTCATTTATACAAGTATGGCACGTGTGGAAGTGTCTCTTCACTGGCAGGGTTGAATTCTCAATCTGGGTGGTTATAACCACCTTTAATATATTATGGGGCCTCTTTAATATATGTTGGGGCCGACTTCTTATTCTTCCTATTACAATTACATTTTGACCAATCCACAAAAGGGGATTTGGTCCTTTACAATAACTGACATGATCAATCCGCAATGGGGATTGATCCAATGAATAATATATCAAATAATAATCAGAATACACTTTGTAGTTACATTATTTGAACATCTTTGAACTCGGGTTGGGAAGCATGACTATGGCAGAGTACGAGAAGAATTTCTTAGGATTGTTAAAATATGGCAGGTTCATTGGTGATGATAAAGTGAAAATACAGAGATTTCTAAGTGGATTTCTAGCCTTTTATAAGGAAAATATCAAGTATGATTAACCCAAGACCTTGACTAAGGCCATCAGGAAGGCTAAATACATGTATGAGCAAGGATAGGGAAAAGAATCCCTACAGAAATATTGAAAGGACAAGAAGAATGTGAATTCTGATCAGAGGAGGAAGGGATTCAAACCTCCCTTCAATAGGAATGAGCCTAATAAAAATCATTAATATCAATATGCTAAGGAGTATTTCAAGAAGGAAGATTCCTTGGGAAAAAGGGGAAGACCACCAATCCAATGTTGGGGATGCAAGGAATATCACATGTACAAGGATTGCCCACACAGAAAGATAGAGTGAAGACTGTGCACCCTATCCAAGAAGCTACAACATTCAAAGATATGGGAAGAATCTATGCAGCTTTAAATGATTGACAAGCAGAGTACCAGTCCAATATGATCGAGGTGGAAGGTAAGATCGTAAATCAGCCTATTGCTATTTTGATTGGTTCAGGAGAAATTCATTGCTACATTGATCCTAAGATAGTGGATAGATTACATTTGGAGAAAAGTAAACTTGGAAAATAAAGTTTGGTTTAATTAGCCACTGGAACCAAAAGAAGAATCCATGATATGGTCAGAATTTGTTCCATAAGTCTTAATGGTGTGAATATTAGTATGGATCTAAATATCATACCATTGGGGTCTTATGATATTCTGATTGGAATGGATTGGTTGGACAAGCATCATGTTTTCCTAGATTGTCATAACAAGACATTTACATGCCTTGATGGAAATGGAAAACAGAGCACTGTGAAAGGAGTTCCAAGACCCATCTCTATAAGGGAGATTTCATCCTTACAGCTGAAAATATGTTTTAGGAAGGGATGTCAATTGTATGTAGCTCATGTGGAAGATCCAGATAATACAAAGGGGCCAAGTCTTGAAGATTTCTTGGTTCTACAAGAATTTGAAGATGTATTCCAAGAAATACCAGGATTTCCACCAAGGAGGGAGATAGATTTCTCAATTGATTTAGTGCCAGGAGATGCCCCGGTGTCAAAAAAACCTTACAGAATGAGCACACCAGAGTTAAAATAATTACAAATGCAGTTGGAAGAATTGTTGAAGAAAGGGTGCATATGTCCAAGTGTTTCACCTTGGGGAGCACTAGTACTTTTTTTCAAAAAGAAGGATGGAACATTGAGGTTGTGTATTGACTCCTGACAGCTAAACAATTACACTATAAAGAACAAGTATCCTCTACCCCGAATTGATGACCTCTTTGATCAGCTAAGAGGAGAAAAGATATTTTCAAATATTGACCTGAGGGCAGGATACCATCAGTCAAGATTCAAGGAAGAAGACATCCATAAGACAGCTTTTAGGATCAGGTATGTGCATTATGAATTTGTAGTGGTGTCATTTGGACTGACCAATGCACCAGTTGTTTTCATGTGCTTAATGAATGGCATATTNAAGAGGAGAAAAGATATTTTCAAATATTGACCTGAGGGCAGGATACCATCAGTTAAGATTCAAGGAAGAAGACATCCATAAGACAGCTTTTAGGATCAGGTATGTGCATTATGAATTTGTAGTGGTGTCATTTGGACTGACCAATGCACCAGTTGTTTTCATGTGCTTAATGAATGGCATATTTCGGAATTATTTGGATAAGTTTGTCATGGTATTCCTGGATGACATACTTATCTATTCTAGGTCTGAAGAGGAGCATGAACATCACTTAAGACTGGTATTGCAAGTACTGAGAGAACATCAGTTGTATGCCAAGTCGAGTAAGTTTTTTTTCTATCAAAAGAAGATCCATTACTTGGGACACATTATTTTAGAGTAGGACATAGCAGTAGATCCAAAGAAGATTGAAGCCATTAGAGGATGGCCAACACCCAAAAATGTGTCAGACGTCAGATATTTTATGGGATTAGATGGCTACTACAAAAGTTTCATAGTAGGGTTCTCTAAGATTGCTCATCCCATCACTTCTTTTCAAATTAAAGAAGGGAACTAAATTTGAATGGACACTCAAATGTGAAAATAATTTTAATCTGTTGAAGGAATTAATTACTAGTGCACCTATGTCAAATATTGTTGACCCAAATGAAAGTTTGGTGGCATGTACAGACGCATGTAAGGAAGGAATTGGGGGAGTCCTCATGCAAAATGGACATGTCATTGGATATGAGTCCAGAAAGCTTAAGGAACATGAGAGGAACTATGCCACACATGACTTGGAACTTGTTGCCATTGTTCACGCCTTGAGGATCTGAAGGCATTATCTCATGGGGAAGAAATTTGAATTAAGGATAGACCACATTGGCCTAAAGTATCTTTTTGAACAATCGAACTTGAATGCCAAGCAAACAAGATGGCTGGAATTTTTAAGTGAATATGACTTCGATACCAAGCATATCAAGGGAAAGGAGAATAAATTTTTCGATGCACTTAGTAGAAGAGTGCATCTCATGCATGCTACTACGATCAGTATGCATCAGTTAGACTTGAAGAGAAGAATTTTAGATGGTCTTGTTACAGATCAGCATTACCTACAGGTAGAGGAAAACTTACAGCAAGGAAATGTACAACAGAAAATAAAGGAGTATGAGATAAAGGAATATGGATTACTCATGCATAAAAATAGAATCTATGTTCCTAGTTCCGGATATCTGAGGAATTCGTTACTGAAGGAAATGCATGATGTCCCTTATGCTAGACATCTCAATTACCAGAAAACAATTACAGCAGTAAGAAGCCAGTTCTTTTGGCCAGGAATGAAGAAGGATGTTGTTGATTACATCGCTCGATGTATCAAATATCAGAAGGTGAAGGCTGAGCATAGGCACCCGGCGGGTTTTTTGCAGCCATTGCCAATTCCAAAGAAGAAATGGGAAGTAATCACCATGAATTTCATCACAGGATTTCCCAGAACGAATAAGAAACATGATTCAATCATGGTGGTGGTTGAAAAATTAACAAAGGTTGCTCATTTTTTGCCTGTGAAGACAATGCATACAACGGCTAGTATTGCAGAAATTTTCATGAAAAAAATTGCTAGGTTGCATGGGATACCTAGGACAATTGTCTTGGACAGAGATACAAAGTTTACCTCCAATTTCTAGAGGCGATTGTTTAAATTATTTGGCATAAATATAAAATTTAGCACCGCGTATCATCCCCAGACAGATGGGAAAACAGAGAGAGTCAATCGAATAATTGAAGACATGTTGAGAATGTATGTGATGGATAAGCCATCTAAGTGGGAAGATTACTTACACTTGGTTGAGTTTGCATATAATAATGGGTATCAATCTTCATTGTGAATGAGCCCATTTGAAGCCTTGTATGGTAGGAAATGCAATACTACAGTAAGTTGGGACAACCCAGAAGATAGAGTGGTAGTTGGGTCGGAGTTTCTCAAGGACATGGAAGACCAGGTGGTCAAGATCAAGCATAATTTAAAGGCAGATCAGGATAGAGAGAAATTTTATGCAGATAAGAAAAGGACAGCTAGAGAATTTAAAGTAGGGGAGCATGTACTTTTGAAAGTGAAGCCCAAGAAAATCTCTTTGAAACTGGGTAGTTGTACAAAGCTAGCAGCCAGATTCTGTGGTCCATTTGAAATATTGGATAGAATAGGGCTAGTTGCATACATGCTTGCATTACTTGCTTCCATGAATGTGCATAATGTATTTCATGTATCTTTACTAAAGAAATATGTACATGATCCTAACCATGTTATTGAGTGGCATCTGATTCAGGTAGAAATAGAGGGAGACTTTCAGGTTCAGCCGGTATGGGTATTGGACAGAAAGGTAAAACTGCTTCAGAATCGAGTTATAGAACTAGTAAAAGTTCAGTGGACCTGCTACGGTCCTGAAGATGCTACCTAGGAGCATGAAGATGCCATGTGGGTAGAGTACCCTCATCTTTTTGAATAAATTTGAGATTTTGATCTCTGTTTTGTATATGCACTGAGGATAGCACCAAAATAAGGGGGAGGGGATGTAACACCCTGGGTTTTGAACCCCCATTTTAAATAATATATTGTTACAATGCTGAGAGGCCAGAGTGCCGAAACAATTATTAAAGGGCCAGTGTGCCCAAGAAATGTAATTTTTTTATCATTATTAATAATAAACACACTGATGGCTGCTAGACGAACAAGGACTAGAGTTATAGGGGCTATGATTCCACAAGAGAGGGGGATTGAGGGGTTGAGTGTTGATTCCTATTTTTTTTAATTAAACCTTTTGTCTAAGGGAGGGAATCGGTTATGTGATATTCTTGGGGAAGGCCAGGAGGTTCTTGATTCCCCTGCGAAGTTACTTAAACTTGCCTCTGGTCTGATGGGGGGGTTAGACTGATGGATTGTTCATTGATTTTCATGTACATTAATTCATGTCCCTCACGCACCTGCATGCACCCATTTACCCATTCATTGATCCATCCTCATCCGCATCTTGCCTTGGGAAAGGGAGTCGAGCTGCTAAAGATTAGCCATGGGATAGTTGGTTGTAATGGTCGTTGGTGCAATCCAGCCACGACTTGGGGCCTTCATGTCTGAGATGTGTTGGCTTGTGCCCTGTTTTTCTCACAACTGTGAGTCCTGAGAGTTCGAGCATTGAGATTCTGGACCAGCTTTGTTGGAGGCCCTGGCAGGAAGGATAAAGACTGCCTGAGGGACTGCATGGCAGAGAAGGGTGGAGGTCCATTCTCTCGGGTGGTACAGGCTAGGTAGAAGAGGGTTGGGTACTTGGATTGTTGTGGGTGTTGGGAAACCTGTGAGAGATTGAGAGCTGATTGGTTTGGGAACCCAAGCACACTTTGGAACCGTCATTGTGGATTCATAGCCCTGGCTCAGGGGTGACACTGCTATTGAGATTTGGAGCAGTGGTGTCTACAATTGGGTGGAACATCCTTGGTCTGCAGCCAGTTGGTATCATATTTCATAAAGATAAGTTCTCTCTGTTCTGTTATTATTATTTGTGTATGAATGTATTCTGTTGTGCAATTTAATTATCGTTTACATGTATATGAATGTATTTCTGTTGTAAATTTAAATATCGTTTAATATAATCTTAGATTATGCATGCTTGTTGGATATTGTTGTGCATGTCATCTTTTCTTTTATATTATGCATTCTTATTCATGAAATAAGGTATCGGCAAGAGAAAGTAGTCCAAGGGAGGACTTGAAGGTAGCATGCCCTGGCCTGTGGGTGGCTGGAGATGTTACACTTCCACCGGTACAAGGCACTCTACTGGCCATTATTTGGTGATCTCCTCCATGTCTTCATCATTCAAGTTATAATAGGATTGTATATCCTCCTTACTTTCATCTTTGCACACAGTGATTTAGATAAAGTCTCGATCTGTGTGGAACTTCGCTAGCAGTTTGTACTGGTGCAATGTGTTTGGTGTCATTCATGGAAATGCTTCAATAGCATGCTTCAACTGCTAGTAGTAGGCGTGGAACACAGCGTTCGATTTCCACTGCTTTTACATATCGTTTGTATACCACAAGGTGGCGAACCTTGCAGCCAACAGCTCCAATGGCTCAACTTCTGGAAATGTCGCTCCTTCTGGCAACTGCCAAGCGATAAAGATGATCAGTACCAGTAACCAACTAAAATGGAATTCATAGCCTTGATCCTGCACTTCGCAACAGTCCTTTTCGAGCTCGTTGATGAGGTAACTCGCCCAGTTCATTTGCATTCCTTCTAAGCACTTCCCTACGAGGTCTACTACAAATCCAGTGACCTATGTCGGACAATTCTTTCTGACGATCTTTCCATCTATAAGCTGACAAGCTAGGCACACTACGCCATCCTGGATGGAGGCTACCTTGTAGCCTCACTTTCTGTTTTCTACATCGCCATAGTCTTCCCTTATGCATTATGCCAGGGAGTGATCTGAAGTCTTCCCTGGGTAGAACTACTGAGGGTCCGGTCCCTGCATGCTCAGTCCTATGATGAGGTGGATCAGCACAGGATCCAAGGTGACACGCCTGTCGAGCCATAGATATCCTCTTTGATAGCACGATAGGAGGAGTTTAACGCAAGCGTTAAACTCCTAATGTTAGTCAAAGTGAGTTATCTTCATTACATTCAGGATTGTTGACTACGCGAGCTCCTTAATCCATGGTTGGGAGACTATGCACGGCTTCTTCCCAGTCGTCTTCATCAAATACCTATGTGGAGMAAGCATCGCATAGTTCTTCTAGTCTTCRAGGTTGAATTCATTGTTATTCAAAGCTGGGATGTGTCCTAACTGGGTTAGAACTACGTGTATCCCCTTTGGGATGTACGCAGTGATCAATGTGTACTCAAAGTCACGTGGGATACTGTATTGGTTAACTACGCCAGCCAAAGGCGGTATATAATCTGACAAGACCGATGGGATCTGCTTCGTGTTAGCCAGATCATCGTGGTGCTTTCTTTGCTTCTCAATAGTATGGTTAGAACAACGTCTAGTCGAGGGGGATGCTTGCAGTCCTCCAGTMAACAACGCTTGTATTYCTACAGACATAACTCTCTCAGCCATGAGATCCATGAGAATATCCTCCATAGACTTCTCTATTGCACTACATTCACCCRACATTCACACTTGTAAATAAATAGGTTGGGTAGGCCAATGGACAAATGAGGTAATAACATGGATGGCAAGGTCTAGAAATCACAGCACGATATACAATCGATTCTCCGTTAGTTTAGATAATCACGGGTGAAAAAATGTGGTGCTGACACAGCGTCTATCAGGTTAAATAAACAAGTGTCGTAACAGATTCCTCCAATGGACAGGAATTCCTCAATCAATACGAATCAGTCTGTTATGGTGCGGTCTCAATGGTCCATTCGCTCATAACTGCGTTTTCTAGCTGTTCTAAGGTGCTATTCTAATGGTTGGGGTTCCTTCAATGGTCAAATAGCTTTGTCATGGCAAAGTCTCATTCTACGTGGTTATGTTGTTCTGACGAGGTTCAGGGCCTACAAGCCTGCCTCTTGCGAAATTGTCTCTAGAATTTCCTGTATTTTTTCTAACTTGGATTTCTTCTTACTGAGCTTTCTTTCCTTCTTTCATGTGATCCGAGTCTCTGGATTCCTCTTTCCATTCTTATTCTTATCTTCTCTTAGCATAGTAGCTTCACGCTATTGATGAGCTCTCAAAGGGATCAAAGGTAATACCTCTTTGCTTACTACTTCCTAGGTGGACATACTTCTTTCCTGCACAAACAGGTTCTTCAATCCTTCCTGCGTTCTTTCAATTTTGACAACTAATTGTCTTGCCCTCTGTTGCTTCGACTTATCCTCTTGTTCTTATATTATTCGCTCTATTTTTCTAGTTATGAGGTTCCTTAGTTCTTTTTTTTTCTTTTCTGTAGCTTCTTCCTCTGCTTTCCTTCTGATCTGATCCTTCTCAATCCAAGTCTTTCCTAACAAAAGTGGAAAGGGGGCGTTGTTCTCAACAAACCTAATAACTTCAAATTCTTGTTCTGTCAATGTTCCATGGATAATAACAGGTACATTAGTAACTCTTCCACGTAGGGTTATCATCTTTCCTTTGAACAAGCCTATCCTTCCCAATGAAGGTATCATATCAGGCTTTCCCAAAATTTCCCAAGTTCTTTTTGGCATAGTGTTCACGTGTGTTTCTTCATCCAATACATAGTCTATGTCGAAGTCGTCTATTATTGTAACTATGCGTTGTTTTTCTTTCAGGATCTCTGGTAAACTGAGGTCTCTGTGATCATCCATTACTTATTGTAACTGTATTAACATAGTCCCTAACTCTTTCTCTTTATGATTCTTTAACATATCCTTAGTCTCTTGACCTTATTTATAGTTTTCTTGTCTCATGTTCATATTTTAAACTTTAGCAATCATCCTTGGGAAATTCTCAACCTCATGACCAATAGCTTTACAACAAAGACAAATAGGAACTATACCAGGGCATTCCTTAGAAAGATGTATCGATCTTCTGTAGTTATAACACAACGTCAATCCTCTCTTTATTTTAAACGATCCCTAGCCTCTCCTGTACTGCGCACTGAGATCACAGTGTTGGACCTGCAATCTGCAAAAAATATTTCTAGGTTCCTTCATCCACTTATTAGTCCAACAAGTATTTCTATGCATAGGAATAACATATTTTTCACTATGTATATCAAATTTATTCAGATCAACTCTTTCTTCTAACTCTACCCTAGCTTTCAGACTAGGACATAATCTATCAAACATACCTAGATCCATGCTTTTGAAATAAAATTTTCCACTTATCTTACCTTTACCAGAGAAAAAAGATTTAAGATATTACGTCTTTTTATTCAGATCAAGTTTCTTTCTTAGCACAGAGCTTCGCAAGTCAAGTAGAATATTGCGCACTACAACAATAGATCTATACATAGAGCCTTATGTTTTCTTCAGTTCCCAGAAATCACAGTTTCATGTCCCAGCAATGGAATCATTTGTTGGCACAGGGGAAGACCCAGTGTTCAACGCTGCAATAGCGCACCAACAAAACCCTAACTATCGTCCCTTTCAGCAACACCTGCAAAGAAGATGAAGTCTCACCCGAGGTAGAGTCAAGGGTGGTTGCAGGACTCAGGTGTCTACAGCCAAGCTGGGACACGGAGCTGTGATTTCAACACTTAGCAGAGCACTAAGACAACAATATACATTTAGTTTTTGAATCTCATTCACATCGCAAATTAAACCCTTATTATAGATCAGCACGGTAACAATAAATATCAATCACTTCCAATCACTTAGAACGTATCATAGCTCAGATATAGCATTCAAGCATTTTTAAGCACTAAACAACTACATCATATGCATTCATCATGCATTATAACAACAACACTAAGCAAATAAATAGCATAAATCAAAAATCACGTCGCACAAAGCACATCAAGACATAGGATATACGTGGTTCACCCCAGTGTGGGGCTACGACCACCAACTTCTTCTTCTTCTATATTATTCTTCAATCTTCTTACATTCATCTACTCCTATGCACAAAGCCACATAGCCAACTCCGCAGAGGACAGGAGATCTGCGTGTTGTGCACCAGATCCTCCTTCCCAAAATCAGGTCAAGGCACAGAGCCAACTCCTTAGTAGCACAAAGGCTTAATTTAAACAGACTATCTACACAAAGCAACTTACAACCTCTTGCACTAATCCAACATTAGCATTTACAACATGTTGTGCACATAGCCAAAACAGTAACTACTTTACATCGCTTAGCTACTACTTATTTATACATTTACAAAGAGGCCTAATCATGGGTAAACCCATGGGCTGACATTTGTTAACCCATTACATAAACCCTAGTAAACCCTTTTCTCGTTCCACAAGACCGCAAAACAAGTGAGATCCCGCGATCTCAACTCCGCCTGGGCGCTCCATCTTCGACTAGCCTGTCGAAGTCCCACAAGTGGTGAAACCCGACCAATGTTTCCTCAAAATTTGGTCAAGGGACAACAGGTATCAAATACTCCAAGTGACAACTATTTTTGATGTACCACAATGGCCTACACAAGTACATCTGAACAAATATGTATTTCTTGCACTTATCCTCACTAGGAGTCGCTTATTGATATGTTGTCAAAATGGAGAAGAAAATTTAAGCAACAAAATAAGAAAGAGTTCGGATCTATAATATACAATAATAGAAGCATGGAAAAGGTGGCCCTAACACACAAAACAAGGGACAGGGAAAGGAATGCAAACCTAAAGATATTCATTCTCAACTGCAGGAAAATAAGGGTAACAAGAAGACGAAGACAGATACTGGAAAATGGTGTGATTTCCCTAAAATCCCCTGGAACGACATTGATGAATTTCACTCAAAAAATTCATTGTTGGATGAACTTAAATAAAAAGAGTCAAACCCCAACTCGGACTTGGACTTGGAGAAGGATAAGGAAAATAGAATCATCAATGCGGAATCTAGTGCTACCATTACAACCATAAATATCCAACCAGATGATTTAGAGGAGCTTGAGGAAGGGGAGTGCCTCTTCCATCCATATATGTGGGTGAACGGAACTCCATTGTATTTCATTGTTGATAGCAAGAGATAGAATAACCTAATATCAGAAAATTTCATCAATAGATTGAAGCTTTCAATGATGGGACATCCCCAATCATACACCATTAGTTGGTTGAGCTAGGGGGGATACCTTCGAGTCAACCAGCAGTGTCACCTATCCTATAGCATCAAGCCTTGAAATATGAGGTATAGTGTGATATTTCCCCACTTGAAGTTTGTGATATTCTTGTAGTATCACAACCTTATATATGGAAAATTCATGCTATTTATAAGTCCCAACCTCGTAGCCTTATTATCACTCTAGGGGGTGATCCCTACAAGGTACTCAAGGTAGTTTTGACTCCTGCAATTTCATTGATGTAAACAAAAAAGTGTTGAAAAATAATCTCATCGACTACGAAGTTTTCCTCTTCATGGTTTGGTCAGAAGGGGAATGAAATGTCAGTGTGACTACCACATCTTCAACATGGGGTCTCTCTACACAACATAAACAAGTGGACAATCTTGTAGAGGAATACATAGACCTATTCACTTTACTTATAGGGGTGCCTCTACACTAATATGTCAAACATCCCATTGATTTGATACCTAATGCTCCCTTTCCCAATGGTCCAGTATAGATATTCTCCCTTTTGGAGAATGAGGAAACACAACATCAAATTCATGAGCTCATTTGCAAGGGCCACATTTGACCAAGCTCCTCACCTTGTGGGAGCCCAATTGTGTTGGTGCAGAAGAAGGATGGAATTTGGAAACTTTGTATTGAGTATAGATCCCTGAATAAAATCACTATCAAGATGAGATATCTAATCCCCCATATTGAAGATATTCTTGATCATCTCAAGGTTTTCAAGTTCTATAGCAAGCTCAATCTGAATTTGGGTTATCACCAGGTTCTGATAGAATCGATTGATGTATGGAAGACATCCTTCAAATCTAAAGAAGGCCTCTTTGATTGTTTGGTCATGCCTTTTGTCTTGGCTAATGCTCCATCGATATTCATAAGGGTTATGGATGACATCTTTCATCCACTCACAAACTTTGTTGTGGTGGTCTATTTGGATGACATCTTCATATTCATTCAAGCCTAGGAGGAGCACTTGTAGCACATTCAATAGTACTTGAGCACCCTGTGGCAACACAATTTATACGCCAACCTAGAGAAATAATTATTTTTCATGTAGAGAATCCAATACTTAGGATACATCATGGATGAACATGGGGTGCATGTGGACCCAACCAAGATCCAAGTCATTCACAATTGGCCAGCCCTGAGGACTTTGAAAAGGCTTCGCAACTTCTTGGTCCTCGCCAACTTGTACTGTAGTTTCATGTTGGATTTCTCTCATATATATATTCCCTTACTTAAAGTGACCAAGGGGGAAATAAATCCATTTTTTGTCTAAATCATAGTGGAAATAATTCCAATATCTGAAGAATTGCCTCTGTTACACACCAGTCCTTACATTTCCATATCTACAACAATCATTTGAGATTGGGATAGATGCCTTTAACTATACTAGAAATGTCATTCTCACTTAGAAAGGACATATGGTTACCTATCATAGTGAAAAAAATGCCTGATGTTGTTCGTAGGTATCCCATATAGGACAAAGAGATGTAATCCACTATGAAGGCATGTTGACAGTGGAAGTGTTACATWATGGGAAAGGAAACGACCATCCACGCTGATTAGAATCCTCTGCAATTCATGTGGAGACAAGGAAATATATATAACGAACACCATTAGAAATGTTCCACATCCATACACCAATTCAACCTAAATATGAAGTAAAAGAAGGGCAGTGCCAACCGTRCTTTTGACTTCCTTTGTTAACCCCTGGTTGTGGCCCTCACCATAGTTCTTAATWCCTATGGATACGATACCTCTAGGTGGCCATAATTATATAGAAGTGACTATGAATTCATTGCTACTTATCATACCCTAAGTGTTAGGAAACAATTTCCATACTTCCACCTCCAGTATGTGCTCTTGTGATATCTCGTCCATGTTTGTGTTCCTTCAAGTGAGCRTGCAAAGCTAATTTGGGAGGCACATTATAGTTGGATGGCAGGGAACTTCAGGGTGGAGAATACAATAGCAATCCTACATAAGAATTTATACTGGCTCAAGCTTCAACATGACGTAGGCCAGTGCATTAGGTCATGCACTACCTATTCCATCACTAAGTTGTCCATCAAGAAGAAGGGGTTGTACACTCCTCTCCCCACACCATACAAGCCATGGGATTTTGTCTACATGTATTACAAGTCACGGTTTCCCTCCACCAAATATGGTCACTATTTTCATCTTTTGGTCATCGATTGGTTCTCTAAGATGGTCATTTCGACACCCTGTAAAAATAGTATCACGACCTAGGCCACTTCTTTAACACAAACTCTTATTTTTGCATGTTTTAGTTCATTTTGGGCTACCACATACCATCATTTCAGATAGTGAAAACAAGTTCCTCAACACCTTTTGTTCCAGCCTATGGTCTCTAATGGACACCAACTTGACTAAATCAATTTTCTTTCATCCCCAAATAGATGGAAAAACAAAGGAGGTCAACTGGATGATTCTGCATATTGTGTGCATGTACAACTCCAAGAATCCACATACATGGTATGAGAGCCTCCCATATGTTCATCATAGCTAAAACAAATCCCTCTACAACTATATTGGCCACAACCATTTTAATGTGTGCTTGGGGTTATAGCGATGGGCCCTCGTTGATGTAGCTCTACTCATTCCAACTTCCTTGACAGAATATTCCCATGCTTAGATTGAGGCAAGAAAATAAGCTAAATTCAATGAATAGATCCAACACCTCCAACGACAAGTTCATGATATTTTGGAGAAGTCCAATTCCAAGTATAAGCAACGACATGACCAACATCGGGTTCCTCACAAGTTTTAGGTTGGTTACAAGGTTTGGTTTCATTTGCAAAAAGAGTTCTTCACAAGCCCCCATAGGAAGATTAGACCACTCTGATATGATCCTTAAACCATCACCAACGATGTGGGTGAAAATGATTTTGAATTGATCATTCCTCATTTCCTTTACTTGCACCCAATATATAATGTGCAGTCACTTCGACCATATTTCCCACCTATGTTAGACACATCGTAGGTGGTTGAGAAATTGGCCCTTACATAAATCAATCATGAATGCATTGCATATGCTCAATTGGATTGGATCATGGACAATGACATGAAGGGAACCCACCAGAAAAACATACAACTCTATTGGGTTGTCAAAGTAGGACATCTACATCAGCAAGGAAAGTAGCTCACGAAGGTTCAGACTTGGAAAACGTTCCCCATATTCTAAGGGAAACTTACATAATGGGGACCATTTCTTCCCAAGGGAGGATAATTGATCTAGGTGGATTTAGGTGGCCACCCACCTATTCCACTGACTGGTCATGACTCTCCATCTTGTCCATTTTTGTTATGATTTTCAAGTTGTAAAATTTTGAGGTTGTTATGAGGCCCTAAATGATGTTTTTTAGCCATTTGGGGGCCAAGGGTTGTCATAGCATGCACAATCCCTCCAAATAGTTTTACTTCTAGATTATATATTTCCAACGAGCCACTAAATTCCCCAAATGAATCTTGTATGAAAAATTTGTGCCCCCGAAAAGTTGACGCATCAACTAGCCACCTTGGGGCCCACAAACCTTTTGGCACTTCACCTCCTAGGTTTAAGGATTTCAACCTTTATGGTTTGTGCCTATGTTAAAAGGCCGACATTTATGGTTTGTGACTATGTTAAAAGGGCATTCTTGCAACCCATTGTGTTATCTGTTTGGGAATGAGCATAGCCGACATCTATTTCTCTTCAAAGATAAGCTACCATTATTCTAGCCAGTTTGTGTTCTACATTATTCTGTTATTTTATTCATTCATAAAAGTTGGGATTCATTGTATTTACGTATTCTATACCATAGTTTTGTTTGTATCTCATTTAATTCTCAATATAATCCATATCAACGAGTTACAACAATATTTACTTCATCCTAAAGATAATTTTTTAGTGTTTCTAAAATTCATCTTCTCACAATTACATTGTTGTTACATGTTAGCTTTAAAAGATAATTGAAGTTAATTTTCTAGATTGTGTTGATCTTGTAACATCCCCTCCATTACGACATCTATGTAATCAAGAACAGTAGTGGTAAATTCCTTTTATTTATTTAAAAAAAAAAAAAAACATCAACAATTAGAACAAGTAGCATGCGACAACCATGCATCAATATTTACACATATATTCTCATCTACATCATTTCACTGCAAGAATCAACTACAAAATTATGATATTAAAATATCAATTATATCACACTACGATAATTGTTGTCCTACTTATATGTTTAGTATAATGCACTCATTAATTATCAATCCGGGATTCTTAATAAACAATGTTACAAGACACCAGTAAGAAAGGTAATTCTAATGTCATGAGTATAGAACTATTCTAGATTATGCATGTTGGAAATAAAGAAAACTAGCAAATGAAAACACACTTTGGTTGTCCTTCACATAGAGGCTATCTGTAACAACCTAAAATTTCTAAACATCATTTATTTTCATAAGCAATTTATTTCCTAACTGAGACAATAACTTCATAGCATAATATTGATTTTTATAACAGAAACCTCAGTAACTTAGATTTATCAATAAACACTGATTTCATGGCAGAAAGAAATAATTACATAACTTGACAAAG
>JASDQU010242749.1:97276-108492 GCA_032191745.1 Picea mariana
AACTCATAATGAGGCTACAACCTCTGTTTAGCAAGCTGCAACTTGCTGAGAGCACCAACTCTCTGTTTTCTCTAGCACCCACTAGAAGGAAGCACCAACTCCCTGGTTTTTCTAGCACCCACTAGAAGGAAGCACCAACTCCCTGGTTTCTCTAGCACCAAATAGAAGGAAGCACCAACTCCCTATGTTCAAGCACCCACTTGAACCACTGAGGACAACAGTCCTCCCTAGCACCTCCCAACCACCCTGAAATATAAATCTTTGCTTCTGAAACTTATTACAGTGATATAATGTTCAACAATGGCTTACCCGACTTATCACTATTCTACTGCATTTCGTTGCTCTGTCTGCCTCATTGCCTTTCTGCTCACATCACTTGTGTTGTCTGGTCTTCTACTTTTTATGCTCTGTGCGCCATCTCCATTCTCTGCACAGTTCCTCTTCTGTGCTATTCAGTTGCTGCACTCTCCTCCTTCTTCACACCTGAATCACCTTTACCAACAATACTCACAACAACCTCCAACAGCAACAACAACTCCATCTCTTCTTTGTACCGTGTATTTATAGCTTCTATGCACCTTGTGCATGCAGTGTTCCCAATGCCTCTACATGTTGACTCTGCACCGTTATCCTCCACCTCTCGAGTGCTCTGTCTGATTATCATCGTGACTCTTCAGCTTCTCTAGTGGTTCGCCCCGCGTGTCCAGCATCACTATATGTTCTACTGAGATTCCTCAGTCTCTCTGGCAGTTTAAGACTCTTTGTCTTCTCTGAGACAGTCAAACTCTTGATCTTCATCGACCCTGATCGATGGTTCATGATCTTGGTGAATCAACGGTCCTGATCTCATCGTGATCTCGCATCTCATTGTTCCTTCATTGGAGATTTTCGTTACTCCAAGTCACGATAAGCGAGACTCCAAGATGGAGCTCAGATCAACGGTCCACATCTTTTGATGTATTGATGGTCAGGATCTTATCGTAATCTCGCATCTCACGAGTTTGGTGGTTATGTTTCTTGCCTTTCCAAGTTGTGAATCGTGAAACTCTGAGATGAAGCTTTATGGTGCTCTGATCTTTCGCCATGCGTTCTCTTGATCCAACGGTCCTTGATTAAATCGTGATCTCACATCTCGCTATTCCTTTGACTTTCCAGTCAGCGAGATGACGATCTCTCGCCACGTGTGATCCCCCGCGCAGATCCAACGATCCTCCTGTGATCCGGATCCAACGATTATCCTTCTCTCGCTACCTCGTGACCTCGCGACTTGGAGTACCCAATGTTTGGACTCTCAACCTGCGAACTCCCGAGTTCGCAAGATCTCTCGATCTCTCGCGACCTCGTGACTTGGAGTACCCAATGTTTGGACTCTCAACCTGCGAACTCCCGAGTTCGTGAGATCTCTCAATCTCTCCCCACCTGTCCCCCCAGATGGACGGCTATAAATCTCTCACCACTTCGCCACCTCACGTCCTCACGCCTCGCGACTTTGAGCCCCCAATACTTGGGACTTTATCCTATGAACCCCTGAGTTCGCGAGATCTCTCCGATCTCTGCCACACGTCCTTCCCAGATGGATGGTCCTGATCTTCTCGCCACTTTTTCGCCTAGCATCCTTGCGCCTCGCGACTTTGAACACCAAATCCTCAGCTCTTCCACTCACGAGATTCCGAGTTAGCTCAGATCTAACGCCTGAGATCTATCCTTCTCTTCAGCGTACGGTCTTCTTATTTTTATTCAGATCTGACGAACCTCATGCTGTCGAGAATTTTGGATTGGATCCAACGATCAACGACGCTTCTCCTCCAAGTTTACACATCCTTCTTACTTGGAAGAATTTCGACTCTGCACTAATTCCTCCTGGGCCTACGTTGTTCCTATTTGTCCATCGATGCACATTCTGATTCTGCCATCTTCACTGTTGTACTTGCCATCAATGACAAGCGTACGCTATCTGTTAAACATTTGCCAATAGTATGTCCTTTTGTATTCCTCCAAGTGATTCTATAAGCCCATAAGGCTTCTAGTAATCTGTCATCCCAATCCTTGTGGTGTAGCTATACTATTTTAGTAAGAATGGACTCAATGACTTTGTTGGTAGACTCTACTTGTTCATTTTTCTGTGGATGATAGGGTGTATATTTCCTGTGCTTGATTTGGTACTATTCTGTAACAGTTTTGACTAGATTAGAGGTAAATTGAGTTCCCTGATCAGTCACAATTTCCCGAGGTACCCCAAATCTAGTAAAAATGTCATTGAAAAGGAAATCCACCACTGATTGTTCACTTGTAGCTGGTAAAAATTTTGCTTCAACCCACTTAGTCACATAGTCAGTACATACAAGTATATACTTTTTCTTTTTAGATGCAGGGTTAATGGGYGCTACAAAATCTAATGCCCATTTCTTGAAAGGATCAATGACTACTTRGGCTTGAAGTGGCATTTGGTCTCGTGCAATAGGCTTACYCATTCATTGGCATTCATCGTAATTGGATACATAAGTTATAGCATATTTGAAACTATTAGGCCAATAATAACCAGATTGGAGAAATTTATAAGCGRTCCTTTTGTTAGCAAAGTGTCCTCCAAAAAGACCATCATGGCAGGCTTGCAAAATATCATGGATCTCATCTTCTCTTACACATCTTTGAATTACYAAATCTGGTCCTTTTTTGTAGAGACAATCATCGTGCCACATGTAGTTTGCACTTAGTTGAATTACTTTCTATTTTTCTCTAGGAGAAAATTTCTGAGGCATCTTCCCTGTCACCAGATAGTTAGCCACATCTGCATACCAAGGAGTAAATGTAGAAATAGCAAACAAATTTTCATCAGGAAAGTTATCATCTACTAGTGCGGTATCTCCCAGATGAATCATTCTAGATAAGAAATCAGCCACAAGATTATCCTTACCAGGTCTATCAATAATGTTGATATTAAACTCTTGTAATAATAACAACCATATTGTAACTCTAGGTTTTGTTACAGGTTTGTTCATTAAGAATTTGATGGTTGAATGATCAGTGTGTACAAAATCTTGATATCCTGTAATATAGTGTCTAAATTTATTGATAGTATGGACCACAACTAGCAATTCTTTTTCTGTGACCGTATAATTAAATTCTATTGGAGACAAATTTTTAATGACAAAGTAAATAGCATAAGGCATTTTATTTTCCCTATGTCCAAGAACTGCCCCAAGGGCTGTGTCTGAGGCATCGATAAAGATATGAAAAGGAAGGGACCAATTTGGTCCTCTTAATACAAGGGTAGTTGACAATTTCTGTTTTAGAATCTCAAAAGATACTTGGCATTCATCATCCCAATTAAATTCGGCTTATTTAGATAATAACTTGAATAAAGGGGTAGCTAGGCTTGTAAAATTCATAATGAATCTTCTATAGTAGCCAACATGCCCTAAAAAGCTATGAACTTCCTTTTGTGAGGAAGGTATTCTGATTTGTGTGATAATATGAATCTTTGTCGGATCAACTCTCATTCCAAAACCAGAGATGTGATGTCCGAAAACAATACCTTCAGTGAGCATCATCTTTGACTTTTCATTACTTAGGGAATGGTTAGTTTCCTTACACCTAATCAAGACTTTTTTTAGACTGGTCAAAGCTTCCTGGAAGTCATTTCCATGGACTGTAAAGTCACCCATGTAGACTTCCACACAGTCATTGGTCAAGTCAGATAAAATGGCTAGGAAAGCCCTTTGAAAAGTGGTTGGGGCATTGCAAAGTCCAAAAGGGAGAACCCTATAAGCATAGGTTCCCCATGGGCAGGTGAAAGTGGTCTTCTCCTGGTCTTCGGGTGCTATTTGTATTTGGTTATAACCACTAAACCCATCTAGGAACGAAAAATACTTCTTCCCGGACAAGGTATCCAATACCTGATCAATAAATGGTAAGGGAAAATAATCTGTATGGGTGGCTTTGTTCAACTCTCTGAAGTCTACACATATTCTCCACTTACCATTTTTCTTGGGAACTATGACAAGTGGAGACACCCATTGACTATTTGAAATGGGGTATATGAGATTGGCTTGAAGGAGTTTTTGCAATTCCTCTTTTACAATATCTTTGAGGGCTGGATTCATCCTTCGTTGAGGTTGTCTAACTGGTCTGATTTGGTCATTAGTGTAGATATGATGTGTGCATGTGTCAGGGTGAATGCCTTTCATGTCTGCATAATCCCATGCAAAGGCATCAAATTGTCTTTGGAGCATTTCAATTACCTGTGACTTTTTTTCTGGTTCCAAACTAGAGTTGATATACAAAGGTTTTCCTAGGCTAATATCAACAAGTTCAGTACTTTCTTCCTTCTCTGAGGAAGCTGGTGATAAAGTATATAATTGATTGATATCAGGGTGCCAAGTTTGTTGAAATTCAGAATTGAAAATGTGTGACAACTATGCAAAAGACCTCGGATATTCAATACAATTTGTATCAGCCAAAAATAAACTTAAGACTTGTTCATCTGATTGTTCTTGCATTCCTCTTACTTGTTCAAGTGTTAACAGGGGTCTGATGCAATATTCCTCTCCATAAGGGTTTTCTAACCAAACAGGTATCTCCTGTGTCGGTTGGGCAGGAGGGAAGAGGACAAGCTTTTGGCTATGTGTGCCATTGGATATAGTCATCTCACTAGATCGACAATTGATAAAGGCATTTGATGTGGCCAGCCAAGGATGGCCAAGAACCACAGGGTGTCCTGGTTTGGAGGATGATTTAGAATAGGTGACTAGAAATTCTACTGGATACTCCCAAGAAGCTAGAGTGACTATGACATCATATAGACTTCCTGTAGGGCTAATGACTGACTTATGTGCCAACTCTATCATGGTTTGGGTTGGTCTCAACTGGTTGATTTGGATTTTTTGCCTAGTGTCAAAAGGAATTACATTAATTGCTGCACCCAAATCAATGAGTGTGTTTGGTAAGGAAATACCGTTAATTTCAACAGTGACTACTGGATTCCCAGGGTCATTATATTTGTATGGCATTTCAGAAATAAATTCAGATAATTGCCCCACCACCTGAACAAGGGGAGGTTCCTTCTTCTTCCTTCCTGGTTTCTTAAGGCAAAGATCCTTTATGATTTTGGCATATATGGGGATATCCTTAATGGCTTGCAGCAGAGTTATTTTTATACATACATTTCGTAACTCATCCTCTATATCTTTGCGGAAGGGTGGGTTAGGTTTCTTCTCTAATAATCTTCCAGGGTAGGGTGGAATATTAACTTGTTGAGGTACTCCTACGGACTGAGAAGTGGTTGGAATAGGCGGGGAAGTCTCTTCTTCTACAGGGGTGGTTTGAGTGTTTTCTTCTTCAGAATGATTGTCATTTTCTTCTTGAATTATTACCCCAGGATTTGATTGATTTACAACTTTTCTTGATCTTAGTTGAATTTCATAGGTGGGAAAGGTTTGAACTTCTGCATTCTGTACAGGGTAGGTGGGTCGATTATTGGGGTTAGGGATTGGCTAGGCAGGGATTGTTGTTGGTCTCGGAGGGTTGTGGGCATCTTGGTTTTATGGCTATTGATTGGCATTTATAGATACTTGATGTTGTTGATTAGGGTTCAAGGGGACTATAAATTTTTGTTGTATAGGAGGTGGGAGTAAATCTTTCATCTATGGTGGGTTAAATCCAAGTAGTAATTGGGAAATGTTTGCAGGATATTGTGGATATGTAGGGTAAGAGGGATTCCCATACACAGGTCCCCTCCAACCTTGTTGCCAAGGTTGATTTTGAGCTTGCTGAGGTGTCCATTATGGATAGGGCATTGGAGGAGGACCCCATTGTTATTGTTGATACTGTGCATTAGGGTCATAAAATGCATTGGGGTTTTGTGCTCTCCAAGGTCTTCTGGAAGGGTATGGTTGTTCCTGTGAGACGCCTCCTCCCCTATACATGGCTTGTAGCTCAAGCAAATTTGGACACTCAGATGTGGGGTGCTTTAGTGTACACAGGCCACATATTTCTATGACATTTAATGGGCATTCTTTCTCACCGTGCTTCTTTCGACATCTAGGACAAAATATTGCTAAATAGTCTCTTCTTCTTGTTTCTTTTTCAGTTTTAGGGTATCTAACTGGTTACTGATTGTGCTCAAGATGTTTGTTTTAAATTTCTCTAATAAGTTTCCTAACTCAATTCTGGTGACAGTCCCTGAGGTTTGTCTTGTATTTTTGCTAAAAGAATCTATTGGTGGTTTGCTTATTTTAGCTTGTCCTCTTGAGTATCTTCTACAATAATATGCAACCTCTGCAAAAGGATTTTGGTGCACATCTCCTAAACTTAACAAGTTTAAAACTTCTATGCATTCATCTCTAATACCTTTAAAAAATACGGTTCTTACTATAGCTGGGTCTGTGGTGAATAATTTTGATTTATGATAGTTGTATAAGAACCTTTCTAAGTAGTCTTCAGGGATTTCATCTTCTATTTGCTGCATTTTAAAAATGTCATTTTTAGCATTATCCTTACAATAGTCTTGGTATTTCCATAAAAATGTGTCTTTCATCTTATTGTATTTTCTCCTAATCTCATGAACCAACTTAAGGCTGAATCCTTCATTGTAGCAGGAAAGAGCTTAAGTTTTTGGGCATCGTCTGAGTAGTTATAACTTCTACATAATATGTCAAACTCAAATAAAAATAAGTCTGGATCTTCAGTTGACATACCTCTGAAAGTGGGTAATGATGATAGTGGGATGTTTTTCATGCTGATGTTTCTGGAAATATCCAAGATTGGAAATCCAATGGTCTCAGTCTCAGTGGCTTCATTTCCTTCTTCTTCTGCCATTCCACTGATAGATGGTTCAGAAACTGGATTTTGTGTGTCTCCTAAACGTTCAGCAGATTCATGTTCTTCCTACCCCAATGTTGATTCTTTCATTTTAGGTTCTTCTTCTAGAGCCTCACTGGCTCCCCTTGAACCTTCTCCTGGTGGAATTTTTCCTGCACCAGCGTCAGTTGGATTAGTAGGGGGGGTTGTTTTTTAATCTTTAGAGCTTACAAATCTACCATTATTATCTCTATATCTATGCATAAAATGGAAATTTGATTCTTAACTGAATTTAAATCCTAATACTATCTAGAAGGTAAGAAGGCAACCTGGTTTCGAAGAACCCCACTCTAATGGTCGCGTGGCTCTTCACTCATGTCTTAAACGTTTTATCCTCCTCCCTCAAGCAACCTTTAAAATTATTCAAAAACTATGCAAACAATCTAAGCAAAAATTCACTTCCTACTGTTTGCAACTCCCTGGAAACGGCGCCAAAATGTTGTGCTACTTATATGTTTAGTATAATGCACTCATTAATTATCAATCTAGGTTTTGTAATCAATAGAGTTACAAGACACCAGTAAGAAAGGTAATTCTAATGTCATGAGTATATAACTATTCTAGATTATGCATGTTGGAAATAAAGAAAACTAGCAAATGAAAACACACTTTGGTTGTCCTTCACAGAGAGGCTATCTACTCCATTAGGGAACATGCAAGTATGAGATGGAGTTCTTTTGAAAGATCAATTGTGCTATCTAACCCAGGAAGCTAATTATGCAATCACACTTTGAAAAGGGAATTACACATCAATCTTCAAGGCATAAGAGAAATCACACATCAATCATCAAGACATAGCATGGGCAATTCAATAATCAATATACTGGGTATGTTGTGGTTCACAATATTCTACTGTGAACTTCACTAGTTCTTCTCCAAATACGTTTGACTACTGCTGTCAACATACATGTCCATTAGGAAAAATCAAATTCATGCAAAACAGAGTAAAATAAAGATCTCTAAGCAATCATATAATCAGAATCCTAGACTAAACTATATTGCTATCATTTGAAAGAATCAAGATTCATCTAATCTCACGATTATGCTACTGAAATCAAATTCTAACACTAATCTACAAAGATGATGACCTTTGTTGGGCGGTGGGCCCTTGCTGCTTCAACAGGTCAGTGACTGGAGTCTACAGTAAGCTTGTTTTCAATCCACACATTACTCTTACTCAAACTTCAAAACATAGAATTAAACTATGCTAACAACTCAATTCACATTCATTCATAAACGATCAAGACATGGAAATAAATGACATCCTTCTATTAAACCTCAACTCAGAATATGTTCTACAATATGTAACACTGCTTCATATGTTGTGTTATGCTATCTCTCCACTACTTCCACCATCCTTGCCATGACTATTTAAAAAGTATTAGTCGTGAAACAAAAAGAGGTGAAATCTTTGGCAGATCAGTCAATTGTCAAATTTATTTATTCAGYTACATATTTTGAGCTTCATCCTCATGACACGAAGTGTATGAGGATGAAGAAATAAAAAAACTAACTTAACATAGCCTTGCTAAAGCTTTAATGATTCAACAAACATCCAACAATTATCTTGGTCACGATCTGGGGCTAAACTTGGTATATTCTACTTCCTGTATTGGTATCGGATCATGACAGGTGAGATTCAGTAAATGGTACCGGATCTGAACAGCACGCAAGTGGTTGGTACTGAACTAGAACAGTCTGCGGCCGTTGGTACCGGATCGCAACAGTGAATAGTTTGGTACTGAATCTGAATGGAAGGTGTGCTTGGTACCAGATTCGGACAGTGGCAATATGTCGCATAAGCACTGGATGGTTGAGCTGATACAGAAATGTTGGACTTTCTAGAGGTCAAAGGTTACACGTGGCAATTTCAAACATTAGTACATGAAATATTTAGTCTCCTGTCTCAATAAACCACAAAATGCATGAATTCAATTATACTTTACCTTATGACCTTATCAATGGCTAATGGTAGTGTCATTTGTCATTCATACAAGCTTAGGTAGGCCAAAAAGGTATAAATGAGGAGTATCATAGGGTAGTGGGGATGTCAATTTAGAGGCTTATCAATAACAAAGGTGTCTACTCACCCAACCTATCCTGCAAGTTTAGGACCTCCAAGATACATAATCAACGCTCAAGTCCAAGATTCATCTGATTGATTTTGACCATTTAAGGACTTAGGACTGGTGACTATTCTGAAGAACATGGAGATATATATTCCCATAACCAAATCAATTCTACACTCAAGACTAAAGTAACAGTAAAGAACTTGATCCCCCGGATGGGGTGACACATGCTCCATGCATGTCAATAGATGTGTTGGCTACGAGGGAGGTTAAGGCCCCTCACTGCCACCCTCCTCCCCTATCCAGTCGATATGCCTAGCATTCATTTCCACCAAGGTTTAGTGCACTGGGAGGGAATGGCAGTCTTAATGGTGACTCGGGTTTGGCTCCTTGGTACATGTACGAATCATCAAATCTACATTAACCAAGCACTCATGGAAATCAGAGCCATCAATTCCTCCATCCTCACGTTGATTTTTCCTTGTAGTGGTTTTATCTCTGGCATTTGGCTTTAGTTTATCATTTTCTCTTGGTTGTTGTGCTTCGCGCCTGCATTGCCTTAGTAATTATTCCTCTGTTTCTATTTCACAACTCTGGCCACCTCACCATATTCTTCTTCCTCCCTATGCTTTTCCTAGCCATGCCTCGTGAGAGAGGTAAGTCCCGGTGCAGGCCATACTAATATATTCAAGTCGGCATGCACAAATACTCGGGACAAGCCTCTCTCTCTCCCCTTCCAGAACTGGTATGAGGAGGCTCATTTAGAGCTTCTTCCATCTAACACAGAGAATTTCCATGGAGGTTTTCCAGTGGAAGAGGATATTCCTCCCAACTGGGAGGAAATTCTGCCAAATTTACCGAAGACCACCTTGGAGTAGCGACCGGACACTGGTACCATCACCCCTTTGATTTTTTCGGAGCTAGCCAGGACAGTCTATATGGTTGAAGAGGAAATCCCTCCTCAAATGGAGGATCGTTGTAAGAATTGATCATTGCTAAGGATGAGGACCCTGAAATAAATTGGGACGAATGATGGAATGAGGACGACACAAAAGAGCATGCTCACCTGGCTCCCAACTCTTGTAGGCTCACGGAATACCACCTGCTCTTGATTTTTGAGATGCAAAAGGATTTGGTAGAGAAGATTCACAACCAGCATACCCTCAGCAAGCACTTAGACGTCTTGTTTGACTCCCTGTCAAGAGATCCTGTGAAAATTTGATGCTCGAATTGCTGTTAGCCATTCACCTTCAAAGTCCACCAGGATGGACGCCTACGTTCGCCTCATGTCTAGTCTCCTTACTATTTTTTTTGCTGGCTTTAGTGATAATTTTTTTGAGAAATTCAAACTCTGGTTCTGGTTCATTAGCTGGTCAAGGAACTTAGTCGACCGCATGTTCTAGTTTCCATGCTTGTGGCAGAAAAGGTAGAAAGTCCCCATGTTCTCTAAGACAGATATCATATTTTGGTCTCTGAACAATGTTGCCCACATGTTCTAGTTTCCACTTATGTGGCAGAACATGTGGCAAGTTTTGGTGTATACTCGGACATGTGTAGCTTTTGCTAGCCCAAGGTAATGCAATACTTTTTTATTTACAAAAAAAATAATAGTAAAGTACTTGATCATGACGTAGATTAAATATTCAAAAAATCATTATACTAGAGAAAAATTTACTTCCCTTAAGATTACTAACAAAAATAATTACTCATTATCTAGATAATATTCCTTGTCATTGGATATACCATCATCTATTATTTAATAATATGCCTCCTCTTTATCAATTCCATCGTCTAATCATTATTTACCTTTAACAATTTTCTTCCCTAAAAGTAACTTTAATTAGTCAACATCTAGACAAGATGTACCCTCTCTATAAGAATGAAACTCAATTGTTGCTCACTATCTAGAAAAAATTACTTGCTCCATAAGAATACCACATAAGATATATGGTCAAATTTATCCATTTCCATTCCCTAAAATATAAGTCGCAATAAAATTTTCACTATCAAAACAAGGGTACCACAAGTAATACATGGATCACCCATAATAACTCCAATAATCAAATCCATCATACAATCAAATTGAAATGTAAACTATATTAGTTAGCTTAATCACTAACTCAAACTTCATTTATAAAAGCATTCTATCATAAGGCGTCTTTTGAAACCAAGTAAAGAATCTACCAACTATAGTGCAAATATTTCATAATCAATAAAAGTAAAATTCAATATCTTCACATTAGGGTTACTATTACAACTTTATAGGCTCAATATAATATATATATATAT
>JASDQU010242749.1:118055-129665 GCA_032191745.1 Picea mariana
ACTAACTCAAACTTCATTTATAAAAGCATTCTATCATAAGGCGTCTTTTGAAACCAAGTAAAGAATCTACCAACTATAGTGCAAATATTTCATAATCAATAAAAGTAAAATTCAATATCTTCACATTAGGGTTACTATTACAACTTTATAGGCTCAATATAATATATATATATATCTAGTATCAAGATAGTTAAAATTTACAAGATATCGTTACTTTATGTGGGTAAGATATCAATATCTAACAAGGAGTTGTGAACTGAAGTTTTTTCGAATTAGAGATACAATTTAAGTTTAAGAACTCTTGTTCTAAAAACACTTCCTTCGCTACCCAAACGAGAACTAAGGTTTCATTAACCGGTTGGAAAGGAGAGTCAAATTATCTAGATTGGGGATAAAATAAATCGAGACACTTGAAGGTAGGGAGATCTTGGTGAAATGGTACTAGAACGACTGATCCAAAACTCATACAATGGAAGGACCTACTCAGATATGAAAAGGGTCTATAGGTATTCTTGGTAGATACAATTAAATTAATTATTTTAGAATCCTAAACTAAAACATTCAATCGAAAAAATTTATTAAAGAAAAAGGAAAATCTTCTTTTCTTTTTAAAAATTAAGACAAGAAGATTTAAATGATTAAAAATCATGAGACACATCAATCGATATCCTTGAGGAATGAACCTGACAGATCGGACCCAAGTCATCAAGTCTCATCCTATTATTATGCATCCAAGGAAGGGCGATTATAATCCGACCACTTCATCTATGGTACGTACTTTTCCTTGCACCAATTATCTTATCATTTAAATGTGCAAATTACTAAATTTGTTTCTTACTACGCCCATCCGTCATTCATTCGACAACAGAGATTCTTCCTATCAAGACAGGGTTAAAAATTATGGTCAGCTAAGAAGCACCTTCCTCCTAATATCTCGGGTGTAACTCACAGTTAAAATAAAAATTAGTTCACTCGCAAAGGATTTAATGATCCTAAGGTAACACTAGCCAACGTGACGATTCTATAGTATCCAATCATTCAATTCCCAGAAGTTTAAAATATTTAGTAAATTAATTATTTTCGTGACACAAGTACTCTTAGAGCATCCAACCAAATTTAAATTTGGTTTGCGAACAGCCTGGCCGCGACCATAGTATTCAAATTTTTAAAAATTGAAAATTAGCGTTGCATCATCAATGCAAGATTTAATTCATAGTGTTGAGGATTTAATCGACATCACCCATGAATTAAATTTGGAAATTTAGAAACAACTTACCGCAGCTTCGATAGGTAATACATTTCTGAAGTGGAAATGAAATTACACCATACGATTTCCTAGAAGTCCGGAAATGCATGCAAATGTTGCAGTGACCCAATGCAATTTCCATCCTTCAATTTTCTTAAATAAATGGACATGGCTCAATGAAAATCCAATCCCGAGGTCTGGAGTTTTTAATTTCTTTGACTCTTAATTAGTTTCTGAATGTAACTAAATCAAGAAATAACGAGATTTAATCCTTCTAGGGTAAATTTAGTTTTGTAGCACCAAACAAATCTAAATTACGGATAAGAAAAATCCTTTTGTGACCATATGATATTCAAATTCGATATGCTATTAGTTTACCATGATCAAGATTCTTGTTACGGATTTGTATCTAGTCATACAATGACTCTAGCGAATTTCAATGTTTAAGAGTGTAAAAAGATAAGAAGTGATTGACGTATTTCATAACCTGATTTGTAAATATACATTGACTCAAGGAATTCCAACTCGGTATTGAAATTTTAATTGGCAGCTAACACAATGAACTTATACATTCGGTTGTGAGAAATAAAAAAATAATAGTCATATAAAATTCTGGAATTCAAGATTGAAATTTTATTTGCAGCGACAAGAATTCGAAATTCGGTTGTGAGAAATAAAAAAATAATAGTCATATAAAATTCTGGAATTCAAGATTGAAATTTTATTTGCAGCGACAAGACTTCGAAATTTTGGACTGTAAAATAAATTGAAGATGATCATAGGATTCACGTCTAGAATTATGCGATGATTTTATTTTTTTAAATGAAATATAAAAATATGAGTAGAACATAATTACAATGAATCTTTATAACTCTAATATACAATTTTCTCATATTACAAATTTAAACTCATAAACAAAATACCGGAACCTATGAAGATGGAGAGTTGACAGTGTCCTTCAAAGTCTTGCACTCCTTCTGTAATCTAGCTTGCTAATCACCGAAACTTCATCGGTACCTCCCATCCAATGCTAGGGGTACTTGTATTCCCCCTTATCCCCCTGATCCACAAAGGAACCACACACAAGAAACCAACAACAATAGCTCCAGGGCTTTCCTCGCAAGGAAGAGCTTCCACTCTTTCTACAAGCTTGGTATCCCAACTCTCACAAGTAAAACACAGTCCACAAAATTTTGGAAAAATAACATTACCAAGAATGAGTGAGCCCTCTTTCCCTTCTACCACATTTGTTTTATAGAAAAATCCTCAATGACACATATCCTCATGAAAAATTAATTATGTTTTTAATTAATTTAATTAGTATTATTCACCCACACACTTGTCACCCTCTCCCCAAGTTGAAAAAGTAATTACCATTTTTACTTTAATTAAAAAGACAATTTCCCTCACATTCCCCAATGTGTTCCTATTTTTTCTTTTAGTTGTCCCTTTGTTCCCCAAATTTTCATTTAATGAGGGTCTCCTAACTAGATATTAGTTAGAGTTGGATTAGGAGTCTTCTTCTAGTTAGACTAGTGGTAGGTTGACTCAAGATTATATTCTATCTACACTTATTCTCTAAGTTATTATTTATTTCTATTTTAAAAATCTCTTTTATTAGTTTCATGCATATGTGTGCATTTTATCCAACCTTCATATTTTTATTCACCTTTTTCATAGAGGTTGATTTTATCTTAATTCTTTTAATTTATTAATATTTTTAATTATCCCTTTAGTTAAACTTAGACTTAGACTTAGTCTTTGACTTAGGCTTAGATTTTTGTTAAAATTTATAATTAATAATTTATTGATTAATTAATTATTTTATTCTAACAAGGTCCAATCATTTCAATGTTTTCTAGGCCACCTATATTTATTGACTCAAGTTTTTTATTATGCGACATGTCCTTCAAGATGCACCTTCGTGCTCAAGGGTGTCACTCACCTTAGATTGGTTTTGGAAGTTTTTCCAACCCTTGGAGTCAACACTCCATTCGGTCAACCTTGTGAGAGACTAAGGGCTTCCAAGGAATAATGACCCCACCTTATTGTGTGCCCCTTAGAAATATTAGTGAGAGACTATCTCAGTCTACCCTCATGACATCGTGGATCTCTCGAACAAGGTAATCGTTAACCTATCATTCAGACCACGGCGGGAGTGCTAGTAGGTTGTGATAGGGACACTGCCACACCTCTACCTCAAATGTCTAGTTTTTGTGCATGGCCCCTTTACTCCTTATGTGAGTCGTATTAGAAAGCATCGTCAATCCTACATCGACTAACAAAAACATTGTCAATAATCCATATACATAATCGTATTGAATCAATCATATATCACATGTGCAAAAAGTTAAATACTCAAACAAATACAATCCACTCCCTGACTCAATCTGGAGTCCAAGGAAGTCCATTGATGCCATCTGCATCCATAACTTGTCATGTGTCCTGCACACTCAAGAAAACTCGCCAATAGCATCTACCAATATATATACATCAAAATAACAATAAGTCACAACAAATCATCATCATCATATATAACCCATAATCAAAACGAAATCATAATATACCATAACTGGATCACTTGCACACAAGTGTCTTCAAAGAATATGTCAATAAAAGTGGGCTTGATAGAGAAGGATGTTACATACACACCCTCTTGTTTTAAACTTTGTCTCGAAGTTTGTATAGTATATAAATGCAAGTAAACAATGTATCTGACATAGATTTATATATCTAATCTTTCAACCAAGTAAGGAAATTGTTGACGCATATTGTATGCATCCTCTCATGTCGTCGAGTGTAGACTATAGTTGTCCCACTGGACCTTGACCTGATCGATTGTTTGACGTCGTATATTTTGAGTGCAATGGTTCATAATGCAGTTTGGCTCCACTATGAGAGAACCCTTGTCTGACACCTGCAAAGAACTCGCGTCAATGACATGTGATGGATCACTAATATAATATCATAAAACTGATACATGAAATACATCGTGCATATGCCTCAAAGAATCAGGCAAGACTAGTCGATAAGCCACGGATACGGATACTTTCTTTTCCATAACCTCAAAAGGTCCCAAAAACCTAGGAGATATTTTAGCACCCTTTCCAAACTTGATCGAACTCTTGTTCAATTTTACCCGCAAGAAAACTATGTCGCCAACTTCATAACTGCGGTCAACACGATGCACATCAACATAGCTCTTTTTCCGATCTTGTGCTTCTTTAATCCTCTTTCTTATTGATTGCATCTATTCTTCCATTTCTCTGATCACTTCTAGTCCCACTAGGACCCTATCCTCAAGTCGATCCCAACTCAATGACGTCTGACACGATCGCCCATAAATAAACTCAAATGGTGTCATCTTAATCATACTCTGGTAACTGTTATTGTAAGAAAACTCTACCAATGGAAATAAGTCTTCCCAACATTTATGTTGATCCATAACATACATACGCAACATATCCTCCAAAATTTGGTTCGTTCTTTCTGTTTGTTCGTCTGTCTCTGGGTGAAAATTTGTACAAAATTTTAGTTGCGTTCCCAAAACCTCTTGGAAATTGGTCCAAAACCATCCTATAAACATCTATCCTTGATCATATATGATCCTTCTTAGTACACCATGTAATCTCACAATCTCGTTGACAAAACTTCTAGCTATGTTTGGCACTTGATATGTCGTACACACCGTAATTAAGTGTGCACTCTTCCTCAAAGTGTCAACTACCAAAAAACTTGAATCGTGTTTCCTTGTCGTCAGTGGCAATCCCACTATAAAATCCATCGAAATGACCTCCCATTTCGATTCAGGAATAGCATGTGGTTGTAACAATCCTATTGGATGTCTATGTTTAGCCTTCACTTGCTGACATTCTAGACATCTCGCCACGTAACTAACTATGTCCGCTCTCATTCCTTTCCAAAATAATAAAGGATTAAGGTTTTTCTTCATCTTTGTGACTCCCAAATGAGCCATGTACACTACTCAATGTGCTTCACTCAAAATCAAACTTCATAATTTGTCGTTATGCGGTATGTAAATTATGTGGTTAAATATCAATAATTCATCATTGTCCAATGAGTAACCTTCAAACTTCAGTACCATCATGGTATTTTGTTTAATATTATCCTTAACTTCTTTATACTAGTCATCGTTTATTTGTAAAGTTAGAATCTTTTCTCGAATATTAGTTTTAAGAGGTATTACCGAGAATATGTGTGGTCTCCAACTCAATGCATATTCCACTTTGTTCACCATTCCTTTAATGTAAGTAATCTCAAAGTTGTACTCCCTAAGTAATTCTGACCAACGCCTTTGTTGTGCGTTCAAGTCACTCTGAGTAAATATATGTTGCAATCCACAATGATCTGTCTTTAATTCAAATTTTTGTCCAATCAAATAATGTCTCCATACTCTCAAGGAATATACAATTTCTAATAATTCCAGGTCGTGTGTTTCATAGTTCTCCTCATGCTTTATTAATTTCCTTGAAATGTAAGCGATCACCCAACCGTATTTCATCAAGAATCCACCTAAACCTTCCTTGGATGCGTCTGTACATACCAAAAAAAAAATTTCCATGTTGGGGACCTTCAGTATCATTGTTGTCATCAACAACTCTTTAATCTTTTGAAATGTTTCCATGCATTTCTCTATCCAAACAAACTTCTTGTTTTTCTTCTTCAATTTCGTGATTGGATTTGCTATCTTCGAAAAACATTCGACGAAACGTCGATAATATCTTGTTAAACCCATAAAGCTACGTACTTCTTGTACATTTGTCAATGTTGTTCATTCCATAATGGCCTCTACTTTCATTGGATCCACAGTGATACATTCACCAAATATTATATGTCCCAAGTAATGAATCTTTGATTGGTAAAAAGAACATTTTGATAGATTCCCATACAATTTGTTTCCTCATAGACACTGTAGGACCAATATTAAATGTTCGTCATGCTCTTCCTTCGTCTGAGAATAAATCAATATGTCATCAATAAATACTTTAACTAACTTGTCCAAGTATTCACGGAACACCTCATTCATCAAAATCATGAATACCCCTGAGGCATTCATCAATCAGAACGGTAAAAATGTAAACTCATAGTGTATGAATCTCATTTTAAACACAGTTTTAGGGATATATTCCTCCCTAATCCATAATTGATGATATCTTGATCTCAAGTCAATCTTCATAAACATCATTTCCCCCTTCATCTGATCAAACAAATCATCTATTCTTGGCAACAGGTACTAGTTGTTTATCGTCACTTTGTTCAATTGACGATATTCAATACAAAGTCTCCAGGATCCATCCTTCTTTCTCATGAAAATAACTAGTGCACCCCAAGGAGACACACTTGGACGTATAAGTCCCAAGTCCAACAATTCCTTCAATTGCATTTTCAACTCCTGTAACTCAGGCGTTGACATCTGGTAAGGTGTTCTTGTTATTGGCTCAGTTACAGGTTTTAAGTATATTGTAAACTCCAACTCTCTTTCGGGCGGTAAACCTGGCAACTCTTCTGGAAATACATCTGCAAACTCTTGTACTACAAGAAGGTATTCTAGTCCTTTTGCCTCATCTTTTTCGTTTAGCGCTAAGATAGCATATAACTTGCACCCCTTGCAAATACTCTTTTGCAATTGTAGGTAAGAAATAAACCTTAGAGATACCCCTTGGTTTCTTCCTACAATCACTCTACTCTTGCCCCAAATCATCTGTCAAACTTAATGGTTTTGTGTTACAATTAAGTATTGTATCATGTGATTCCAACCAGTCCATGCCAATCACTATGTCATAAGATCATAAGATCATGACATAAATATCTACCTTCATTACAAAATATCCCAAGTTAATGCTACAGTATGTAACCTTTCCTCCAACCTTCTATTTGGCACCCAATGTCATTTCTATGTATCTAAACTTGTCCTGCTCAATTACCTTTACCTTAATTATCTTTAGTGTTGCACTATAAATAAATCTCTCTGCAGCACCTGGATCTATCGAAATACTAAAATTTTGATCGACGATCGTACCTTACGTCTCAAGAAAAATGGACTGGTGCTCAGCATGGTGGTTGCTCACTGCTGCATGTATCATGTGGGCCTTTCCCAAATCTCCAATTGTAGTGGGTCTTGATGATCTAGCCACTCTGGCCTTCTCAATCAGATAGTCTTGTTGGTAATGTGGCTCTCCACATGTCCAACATCTAGTCTTTGGTTGAGTGCTCATGGTCCCCGAAGTAGAATTTGTTGGCCTAGCAGTCTGTGACCCTGTTCTGTTATTATGAATAGACCTAAAATGTTGTTTTTGTTGTGGACGAATTTTTTGTTGTTGTTTTGGTCCTCTATAAGGAATCCTTTGTTGAAGAGTCTATCATCACAGTGTCGAGAGCATAGGTCCTCTTGGTGTATCTCGATGCCCATAAGTCTGTGAGGATGATGTCTGATGTTGTTGTGCTCCTGATGTCGTATGTCTGGTCGGTCTAGAAGGAGTCATGCCTTGACCCCCACTGTTCAGTTCTTCCTTGACTATAAGGGCCTTCTGAATTGCATTGTGTAATTTATGAGTCATTAGGATCCTCACCTTCGCATCAATGTTTAAGTTAAGGTCGAACACAAACTTGTTGACCTTTAACTTCTCTATGTTCATATGTGGAGCATACCTAAGTAGATCCATGAACCTAGCCTCATACTCTGACACCGTATGACCACCCTGTCATAAAGCGTTGAACTCATTGAGTTGATGCTCAATGAATTCCTCAGACAAATACCTCTCCCAAAACCATTCCTTGAACAACTCCCATGACATGTCTTCGACGGCCATGTTTAGTTGAGGTAGGAGTGTCTTCCACCATAGAAGTGAAATTCCCTTTAGTTGAAATACTTCCATGTGTACTTTCATGTTGGAGGTGTAATCATGAAGTGTGAAGCACATCGCCATGTTCTCCAACCATGCCTTGGTGGCTAAGCTGTCCATGGCACCCCAAAACTCAGGAAACTTCACTTTCTTGAGTTATCTGTGTATTCTACTAATACCATCTAGAGCATGTTGTGATCCCTCATTGGGCACATACGCTCTACCCTCATCTCAATCCATGAGGTTGATCAATGCCTATGACATCCTCTGGAAGGATCTCATCATACCTACCACATCTCCCGCAGTAACCTACTCCTGCTCAGTTGTCTTCTCATCTCCCTAAGGGTTAGATCCCTCTGGTGTGGATACTATCGGAGGTGTCACACCTCTCCCTCCAGCACCATGTCATCTACTTCCCCTACGCCCTCTAACCATGATTACCTGCATGGACAATTTCAAAATTAATTAGTGATACATTTATAATCATGTATTTAACACAGTGGAACTCATACCAGTTCGATGACGAAGGGTTGAACCTGCTTTGATACCATATGTAACATCCCCTCCATTACAACATCTATGTAATTGAGAACAGTAGTGGTAAATTTTTTTTTTTAAACAACAATGATTAGAACAAGTAAAATGCATCAATATTTACACACCTATTCTCATCTACATCATTTCACTACAAGAATCAACTACAACATTGTGATATTAAAATATCAATTATATCGCATTACGATAACAAAGGTGTCTACCCACCCAACCTATCCTGCAAGGTTAGGACCTCCAAGACACATAATCAACACTCAAGTCCAGGATTCATCCGATTGATTTTGACCATTTAAGGTCTCAGGACTGGCGAATGTTCTGAAGAAAATGGATATATCTATTCCCATAACCAAATCAATTCTAGACTTGGAACTAAAGTAACAGTAAAGTACTTGATCATGATGAAAATTAAATATTCAAAAACTCATTATACTAGACAAACATTTACTTCGCTTAAGATTACTAAAAACAATAATTACTCACTATCTAGATAATATTCCCTATCATTAGATATATTGTCATCTATTATTTAATAATATGCCTCCTCTTTATCAATTCCATCGTCTAATCATTATTTATCTTTAACGATTTTCTTCCCTAAAAATAACTTTAATTACTCAACATCTAGACAAAATGTACCCTCTCTATAAGAATACAAATCAATTATTGCTCACTATCTAGACAAAAGTACTTGCTCCATAAGAATACCACATAATATTTATGGTCAAATTTATCCATTTTCATTCCCTAAAATATAAGTAGTATTAAACTTTTAACTATCAAAACAAGGGTACCATAAGTAATACATGGATCATCCATAATAACTCCAATAATCAAATCCATCATACAATCAAATTGAAATGTAAACTATACCAGTTAGCTTAATCATTGACTGAAACATCATTTATAAAAGCATTCTATCATAAGGAGTCTTTTGAAACCAAGTAAAGAATTTACCAACTATAGTGCAAATATTTCATAATCAATAAAAGTAAAATTCAATATATTCATAGTAGGGTTACTATTACAACTTTATAGGCTCAAGAAGTGTTTTTATAAAACGAGTTCTTAAACTTAAATTGTATCTCCAATTCAAAAAACTTTTGTTGACAACTCCTTGTTAGATATTGATATCTAATAAGGAGTTGTCAACAGAAGTTTTTTGAATTAGAGATACAATTTAAGTTTAAGAACTTGTTTTATAAAAACACTTCCTTTGTTACTCAAACAATGACTAAAGTTTCCTTAACCGGTTGGAAAGGAGAGTCTAATTATCCAGATTGGGGATAAAATAAATTGAGACAATTGAAGGTAGGGAGAACTTGGCGAAATGGTACTAGAACGACTAATCCGAAACTCGTACAATGCATGGACCTACTCAAATTTGGAAAGGGTCTATAGGTATTCTTGGTAGATACAATTAAATTAATTCTTTTAGAATCCTAAACTAAAACATTCAATCTATAAAAAATTCTTAAAGAAAAAGAAAAATCTTCTTTTCTTTTTAAAAATTAAGATAGAAATATTTAAATGATTAAAAATCATGAGACACATCAATCAATAGCCTTGACGAATGAGTCTGACTGATTGAAACCAAGGAATATAGTTTCATCATGTTATTATGCATCCAAGGTAAGGCTATTATAATATGACTACTTCATATATAGTACATACTTTTCCTTGCACCAATTATCTTATCATTTAAATGTACAAATAACTAAATTTGTTTCTTACTACACCCATCCCGCATTCATTTGACAACATGGAGTCTTCCTATAAAGAAAGGGTTAAACGCTATGGTCAGCTAACAAGTACCTTCCTCCCAAGATTTTGGGTGTAACTCACAGTTAAAATAAAAATTAGTTCACCTTCCAAGGAGTTAATGATCCTAAGATAACACCATCCAGCATGACAATTCTATAGTATCCAATCATTCAATTCCCAAAAGTTTAAAATCTGCAATAAATTAATTCTTTTTGTAACACAAGTACTCTTAGAGCATCCAACCAAATTTAAATTCAGTTTGCAAACAGCCTGGCCGCAACCATAGTATTCAACTTTTTTAAAATTGAAAATTAGCGTTGCATCATCAATACAATATTTAATTCACAGTGTTGAGGATTTAATCAAAATCACCCATGGAATTAAATTTGTAAATTTTGAAACAGCTTACCGCAGCCTCAATAGGTAATACATTTCTGGAGTGGAAATGAAATTACACCTTACAATTTCACAAAAGTCCGAAAATGCATGCAAAAGTTACAGTGACCTAATGAAAATTCCATCCTTTGGTTTTCCTAAATAAATGGACAGAGCTTAATGAAAATCCAATCCCGGGGTATAGAGTTTTTAATTTCTTTGACTCTGAACTAGTTTTCGAATGTAACTAAATCAAGTGATAACGAGATTTAATCCTTCGAGGGTAAATTTAGTTTTGTAGCAACCAAACAAATCTAAATTACGGATAATCAAACTCCTTTTGTGACAAGACAATATTCAAATTTGATATGTTATTAGTTTACCATGACCAACATTCTTATTCCAGATTCACATCTAGTCATACAATGACTCTAGCGAATTTTGACATTTAAGAGTGTAAAAAGATAAGCATTGATTGGCATATTTTACAATCTGATTTGTAAATATACAGTGACTTGAGAAATTCCAACTTGGGATTGAAATTTTAATTGGCAGCTAACATAGTGAACTTATTCATTCGGTTGTGAGAAATTAAAAAAAAAAAAAATAGTCATATAAAATTCTAGATTTCAAGGTTGAAATTTAATTTGCAGCGACAAGAGTTCGAAATTTTGGACTATAAAATAAATTGAAGGGGATCATAGGATTCACATCTAGAATTATGTGATGATTTGTTTTTTAATTTCAATATAAAACTCTGAGTACAACATAATTACAATGAATCTTTATAACTCTAATATACAATTTGTT
>JASDQU010242749.1:129765-160830 GCA_032191745.1 Picea mariana
CAGAGGGGGTACCCCCCCTCTGCACTCCCCCGCATGGAAGAGTGTACATACTTATGGGGTGTAAATACCTCATGGGGTATAAACACGACTGAAAGAAAGGACCTCTGAATCTGGAAGATAATTAGGCTCCACAACCAACATCTTCTTCCGCCCTTATTCTTCTACATGAGACCGTATTCAAATGTCCAATTGCTTATTTACTTCTAGCCCCTTTACACTCCATATTATCTTTTTTACCTTATCACATGATCGATGCTCGAGCGAGGTTCTCTAGTACTTCAGCCTTTGGGATTCTGGCCTTTGCAATCCTTGTATTCTTCAGGATTTGTTACGTTCCGAAGTCGTTACATCTCACGTTGGCTAACCTAATGGCTAGCATTACTCCTGAAGTTCTCATATTGACAGTCTAGTCTAATCCTTGCACATTCGTTGAAATTTGTATTTTAGATGATTGACGACTTTGCATTAATCTTTAGTTGAGGTGGATGGTTGTCATCTACTCTGGAACTTTGTAGATTCGTGATTCCAAGACTCTGGGTTACTATAACTCTGAATTTTACCTACCGAATAAGTCATAAAATGATGGTGATTGCTTGTTGTCGGTTAACACCTCATGCTTACTCTATTCTTCCACTATGTTTGATCAACGGTAGATAATTCTCCCGAATTAGATCAACGATTAACGTTACTTCATGATTCTGGAGTTTGATGATTAGGTGATAACAGAAGCTTGGATATCCCTAAAGTTAGTCATCCCAGAGTGACATGGCTTGTTGATGTCACTTAAGATGATGTGGACCCTAATTCTATGTGTCATGTGTCACCTTGATTCATGGCTTTCAAGATCCTTATGTGCCACGTCGACCTTGACATTTGTTACCACCTGATTGGGCCATGAGTCATCTTTGTCTATTACCACATGTCTCCCTACTAGATCATGGCTTTGAACGTCGTGGCTTCAATACTTCGTGGCTCCAGGAGTTTTTCACTTTTATATCAACGTTCGACCATCGCCGAAGTGCCAAATATGTTTTTCCACTCTTTGATCTTTCCTTGTCTTGATCCGACAGCCTATGTTTACTCTAGGACTTTGTTCCTTTGTCCCTGCTTATCCTATCCTTCCACTACTTCATCCAATGGTCGAGAATGGTCCCGAAACGGATCAACAGTTAGCGTTACTTCCAAACTTGAGGATTTCAAGGCTTACCCTATCCTTCCACTTTATGTCGATCAATGGTCGGCGGGATTTCCCAACTCTTCCTTTCATCCGACGGTCAATGGGAGTTCATGACTTTGGGGCTTTAGCCTTCGTGTATTCCTACATGATTCAGACTTATTTTATCCAGAGTGGTCAATGTTGAAGTTGACCACCATTGGACTCGCCTATCCTCATCCAACGGTCACCATGCATTGCCCAGACCTCATGGTCCTCATTCACTTCGGGACTTCAGGGCTACGGCCTTCAGGTATTCTTGGTTTTTCTGAACTTCTTACCATCGAAGTGGTCAACGTCGAAGTTGACCACCTTCTTTCCTTTAGTACGATCTGACGGTTCAACATTTCCATTCCAAATCGATGGTCAACATTTTATTCTAAATTAAATATTGATTTAATAGTCGAGAGCTCATCTGAATATCCTTCCTGATCGACGGTTGGTGTTTATTTCATGACTTCGAGATTTCGTGGATTCTTCCTTGTCTCCAGTAATTGACGAAGTGTCGAAGTGCCGAAGTGTCGAAAATTATGCTATCCTTCCACTTGGTTTCGATCAACGGTTGAGATTTCAACCGACTGTAACAGAGTTTCCTCACATTTTTGAGGGTGTTTAGTGCTCTTCTTTATGATATGTTCATCGTTATTTCTCCTGATCTTTTAATAACTATTTGTGCATTCTTTTATGCATTGATCTTTAGTTGCTAACCCTCTTGAGATCTTAATTCATTGTGCTTCGTTACTCTATACGTGGATTCTCTGCATGCTACTTTTGTTGAGCTTTAGAAACATAGGATCATTGTCGATCATATCGTGATCAACAATAATCATGAATTGCTTCTTCCCCAAGGTGATCTTCCTTTTTCTTCGATTACTATATATGTTTGACTCTTGTTGCCATCAATGACAACACACAATCAATAATGTCAACAAATAGGAAACTAAAAGCACCATTACTCATCCTTGGAATTGAATGTTGGAAAAAGTACCACTACTCATTCTTGAGATTGAGTGGGTAAACGTCACTACTTGTCCCTAGAACCAACTGGGTGAGAAAAAACACTGTTACTCATTCTCAAGGACTTAGTGGGTATGCAAAGGTGCCTCAATTATTCCCAAGCAACCAAAACCAAAGTCTCCTAGTCATATCAAAGACCAATATGTTTTCAGTTGACAAGGCTTCACCCTATCTCTTATACATGCACGAAGCACACACACATCAAATAGATTAATGAAAAATGTAAAACATGATATAATCAATGTTGTTAATTTCAAAAGCTACTCATAGTAGTTATTTTTGTCATACTCGATCCCAAGTGTTGTCGTAGACAGAGAAGAACATATAATAAATTTTGCTCCAATGACCTATATTCTAGATCATGAAATGCAATTTTATTAGTTTAATCGTGTTTCCACCCAAAAATCCTATAGGTCCTACCAATGTACCACAACTCATAGTTTCTTAATCACATTAGTAATCATGTATCATCATGTGATCAAATGACACCATCCGAGTATCAAAGCCATCATTAATTATAATCATATCAATACCTCGATGCACATGTTAATCAACTCAATAAAGCAAGGATACTAAATACTTCTCACCAATAAAGAACATTCCAGATGTCACATGTATAGATAAGTAATCAATGCCAAGACCATAAAACTCATCAAATAATCTAGGCTTAACCTCATAATTCCATGCAAGATAGAGTTAGGCAAGAAGGGGCATTGCATACTTCCCCCATTGGGACAAAACTTGGCCCAAAGTTTGTTACATGTCCACAAGAAACTTTGTTCTTTGCTGATTAGATTGTAGATAAGACCTTAACCTTATATGCATTAAGCTAATATCATAATATTTTTTAACCTTGTCTCTATGCCAAGTCCATAATTCTGATTTCTCACAAAATGCAAACATCTTCCTGAAGTCACAAGCATACAAATTATTTTAAGCAAGTGGTAAGTATTGTAATGTCATCCTAAACAAATCTTGACCAACACCTAACATACCACAAACCTAAAACATATCATTTCTTCTTGTACCAAATTCAAAGATTAGAAAACTAAAGAAGGGTGTACATTAATTGCATAGGCAACAATAGTTATCCATATCATCATATAATCAATTTTTTCATTGACAACATATAGTGAATCATGCTCAAATATTTGCAAGTTAAGCTAGTCAACAATCAATTAGGTGTAGCTCGAGTAGTTGTGAGAAAAAATTGTTACCCTTTCCACCTAAACTCAAAACCCACAAAATATATATCTTAATAAGATAATTATTGATAAACTATATATAATCTATTCATAAATTATTGAACTAACCTTGTACCCTAAAAAAATCTAATATTTACATCATCGAAATGAAAAAAAGTACTTTAAAAGTTTCCCACAATATATTACTTAGAAAAAAAACACTAAACTAGTGAACAGAAACATACTATCATTTACCATCAAACATTAACAATCCACTTTCACAGCCACGCAATCGCAGAATAAATAAAGGCGAGGAAATTCCCCGTGAGCCTCCCAACATTGTGATGTCGAATAGAAGCATTTCACTCTCGGCCTCATGATCCCATGATGTTAATTAGCGGGGCCCACATTGGGGAATCATAGTGAGTGAAGGAAAATTCCCTCAAGGCTGCACGATTGGCAGTTGAAATCCCTCTCAATGTCGCCATGTCGATTGGGTGGGCACCACATCGGGTAATTGTGGGAGAGGAGATTCCCACTCGATCACATGGGGGTCTTTGACTATTAAAAATAACGCACGTTGTGGCCACTTGGGTGGCCCCACTATGTCTTGCTATATACAAACCATCAACATAACTTATAAGGCACATAGATGAAGACAACCAATCAAATCAACATTTGTTTAATATTTTGGAAAGTTTTTGGTACATTTTTTTAATATTTTGGAAAGTTTTTGGTAAAGAACAAATTTATCCAAATATCTTTTGTATTTGCTTTTTAAAAGGTGTTTTCTCATAGTTTTATGTTTTGGTTTTTTTCGCTGGAATTTGATGATATAAATCTCTATGAAATTAGATTTTTTTGTTATTTAAATTGCATTTTTGAATTTAGAATTGGATTCAGTGTGCTGAAAACCCCATGGGGTACTTGGATTATATAGAATTAACCATTCAAATCTGCATATCCAACAAATTCTCGTCGGATTTCTGACAAAATTAAATAGAAAATATCACCGATAAATGACAAAAACGTAGAACCGTTAGACTACAGCCTTTTTAAATGTTTATTTTTTGAAAAAGTACATAAACAAAAAGTGTCGCCATTCCATTTTCTTAGTATAAAGTTTGTTTACATAGAAATGTTGTAGTCTAAGCATTCTATATTTTGCCTTTTTAATGGGATATTTTTTGTTTACTTTTGCTTGTAATCTGGCTAGAATTTATTGGATCTGCATATTTGAGTGGCTAAGACTATATAATCGGAGTGTCCTAGGGTTTTTCAGCATGTTGAATTCATTTATGCATTAAAAAATGCAATTTAAACAACAACAAAAATTCTAGCGAAAAAGACCGAAACGTAAAACAGTTAAGCAATGCCCATAAAAAATTGACACATAAAAGCAAATGGACTAAACATGAGAAGCCAATGGATTGAACTTCTCCGCTAATGATTTAAACCATCCACAAGAGAACAAGAATATGATTTTTTCCTTGCTATTTGATAGTTCTTATTTCTCCTCGTTGTTGTAACATAAGTAAAAGATGGAGCATTAAACATTTTCTTAAATTCTTGTAAACTAACTATGTATTTGTTTGTTTTAAATTTAATAGGAGGAAGAAATAGATGAATACCTTGGAGATCTATAGTTTCAAATTAGATGATGAATTGGCAATGAATAACAACTATCTTAAGTTTGTTAGTTTATCCCTCTCTTGTTTGGAGTTGACTTGTTCTTTTTAGTTATATGTCAAATTTTAAGTTGCCCCGTTCTTTTTAGTTGTATCTCAAATTTCAAAACTATGTGTTATACCTATAATATGGAGTGCTCTTTGAATTTCCTATATTTTCTCAAAAAATGTTACTAGTTACAAGTATTTGTCTCTTCAATGAATTAGGTTTTAAGATATTGTTTGTCTCTTCAATGAATTAGGTTTCAAGATATTGTTTGTCTCGTCAATGAATTAGGTTTCAAGATATTGTTGTTGAAGAAAATTTTGGAATGTCTTAATTTGGGCATGGTAATTTAGCTAGGCTAATAAATAGGTATGTATGAGAGGCTTTTCCATGGATGAATAGAGGAAATGAGATTTCATAATATATGTATAGGCTTCATATTAAGATTCATGTATAGTTTATTATTTTCTACTAATGAAATATATAAGATGTATTTTTCAATTTTAAAAAAGAAATCCATGTATGTGAAATTTATTTTACTCTTTATGCCCAATTTAATACCTAGTAGTATGATTTAGTTTAATAGGTCCCTTCCATTAAGAAAGTTGGATAAGATTTAAGAAAGTTGGCTAGTTTGGATGTCGTCGACTATGCTTCTGTCATTTGCATTGTATGTTCTTTATGTACTTGTTCTCTAGTGTGACTCGATGCTAGTATCGTTGTTTCTAGAATTTGTCGCAATGTGGAAATATGTGCTTTCATATCTGAATGTCTTTCCTCTTGTTGTTGTGTCGCGCACTGAAAGGGTTCATTTGTTGCTTCCTTAACCTGGAAATAAATCCATTCCAATTCATCTTTTGTGGGGGATTGCATGGCTATTTCTTTTGTAGCTTTCCTTTTCTTGTGCTTCGGGACTGTCATCCCCATATATACTTATTTTCTCTTCCCTCCCATGTGTGGGACTTTCTTCTTTGTTGTTCTTCCTGTGTCATTTCCTTTTTCCTGTTCTTCTCCTTATTCTTCATCATCATCTATGTATTACACTTTCGGGTTTTGTTTCTTCAGCTACTCTGTATCTATCATTGAGATATTCCAATTGTCGTCCCAATATTCCATAATGTGTCCCATCTCTTCCCTAATTAACTTGTACTGTGTAGGAAACCATTCCTGATTCAGGTCCTTTTTCGCTTGCACATACATGTGATGGAGGCTTGCCTTAAATCATCCAACTACCTTGTATGCTTCGACCACCTGTGGTGGTATGCGTGGCGTACTCTAAATGCTTGTCTGAATTGTTTCCTTGTATATATAAAAAGAATTATTATTGTCTAATTGTCATGCCTTGTGTGTAGTATGCCATAAGTTCTGATATCTTGGGGCTAGGGATGGCTTATATTTTACTCCCAAAAATTGTGCATCATCCTGGTCCCTCCATGCTGATAATGCAATTAGAATTAATAGTCATGTGTAATGAAATTCAATCCCTTTATCTTGTGCCTCTTCATAGTCGATCAAGAACTAGTTGAGAAAAAATGTCTCCCAGTTCATCCGCAGACCCTCGACACACTTCTCAATTGTTTCTATTACTGTCGTTGGTACTTGGTCCTTATAACACTTCCTTAATAATTTACAAGCTAAGACTTGTGTCGCAAACCTCACTGTAGGGTCGCATATGCTTGCTACATATAAACCGCGTTGTCCTCTGAATGTATGAAACTTCTCTTTCATGATATATGATAAATCCTTCTCATTCTTCTTGTCTGAAAATATCAGTGAAGGGTCATCCTCTTGCGAAGGTGTTCCAGTAACGTGCACAATCAATTATGTATCAATTGAGACCGGCATGTCAAGCCATAAGTAGCCTTCGTTCATGCAGCTCAACAACATCTTCACGCAAATGTTAATATTTGTGCTCCTCCTGAAGTGTGGTGTGACCCTATTGCCCATATCTTTGGCTCTATCACAACCATCTTTGTCTATGTGTTGATGTATCTCTTCAAATACTTGCTCAATTCTAGTTCTAGAAATTTCTTCTCATTCGTAATATCATGGTCTTCATACTTTAAATATGGTATCAAGCCTAACATGTCTCCCTCCACGATCAGTCCAAGTGGTGTTTCCAACTCCATAAGCTCATACTTAGCATCTTTCGACAAGTCGATTGGCTTCATTGTATCCTTCCTTGGTGGTATGTAATCCCTTGGAAATATTGGCTCTGATGAGGATGTCCCCTAGGTCTCTTCATGTACCAGTACTATCGGCATCTTACTGTGTTGTTTCTTCAATGCCAATGTAGATGGCGTTTTTGCCTTAGGTGGTGCCATCTTTCTCTGCAACAGTCTTCCTGCGACTAATACCTACCACTCTGCAACATTCTCCCGGCTCTGCAACTCCTTTTCGCTCGACTCTCTACTCAAACTATAACAAAAAATAACCTTTCCTCATCGACCCTTATTTTAATTTTATAACCCGATGACAATTGTTAACTTACCTTCTCACCTAAACTTGTCGCCTAATCCACTACTTCTTTGTATTCAATATTTTCCTTAACCTTGCATTAACTTTGAATCCTTTGGTGCATCTTGGTATAGATTTTTCAGTTCATTATGATATATGTGGTACTTTCCATTTATTACTATCCATCTCCACCATTTTGACATGATGTTTCCTCCTAACTACTTTTTCCTGTCATGTTTCCTCTTTAATACTCGTAAATGTCATCCACGCGATCTCTTCTCTCTATGTGATCTCCTCCCTACATGATCTCCTCTTTGTGTGATCTCCTCTCTACGAAATTTCCTTCCTTTGTCTGTGTATTCTTTTTCTTTCTTCTTTATCTTATGTGACTTTTTCCTACTTAGTCGGTTTATTTGCTAATCTTAACTCCTTGAACTATTCAACTTTATACTTCTTATGTGACCTATTCTCTTGCTTTGTCCTTTTTTCTTACTTCTTTCTATGTTTTTCTATCTTTTTCTTCTTCTTTTGTTTTTTCTATTTACACTATAATACTTATAAAAGGGTATCGTGCAGTTATCCTAGTGTGCAGAAGGAAAACTGTCCCTGTACAGTTTCAGATGACTCCCGTTAACTAGTCCTTCCATGACTTCTCCATTCAACTGCTCCAATTGAAAAACACCTACTTCTGTCACATAACTAATCACATATGGGCCTAACTAGTTCATTCTAAACTTCCCAGGGTGATGCAAAAACTTGTTGTCATATAGAAATACTAAGTATCCTGCCTGGAACTTCTTCTCCTTGATGTGTCTATCATGCCAAGTTTTTTCTCATGCCTTTTGTACTAGTTGATGGAACCCTGCGACAAATCGGTCTTCCTCTAGTGCCATTAACTTTGATAGTATTTCTTCTACAACGTCAGAATCCATAAGTTTTGTCATCGCAACAATGCGCAGAATCGGTACAATAAAATCCATAGTCATGACTTCTTCTTGACCATAAAGTAATCTAAAGGGCATTTGACCTTTCAACTTCTTGCATGTAGTCCTATAATCCCATAACACTCCAGGAATAATTAAATCCCAGTTGTCCCATCCTACATTACATATCTTTGTCAATTCATTCTTCAGTATCTTATTCAAGGCTTCCATGGTTCCATTTGCTTGATAGTGATACTGTGTGCTCTTTTGATGATGAATTTGGAACTCCTCTATCAATGTTGCAATTGTCTTGTTCAAAAAGTGAGTTCCCTGATTTCTCATAAGTACTCTTGGACACCCAAACCTTGTGTCTACATTCTCAAAAAAGAATCATGTAGCTATCTCTGCACTACAATCTATAATTGGTTCTACTTCTTCCCATCTAGTCAAGTAGTATGTCACGGTAACTATGTACCTGATTCTTGATCGTCTTATTGGTGGATTAATCGATCCAACAAAATATATTGCCCATTTGTCAAATTCCTTCAATGTGACCTACAAATTCAAAGGCATCTCATCCCTTCTAGATTGTTTTCCTACTCTCTGACAAACATCACAATTCTAACAATACTCCTTGGCATCTATATGGAGAGTGGGCCAACATAGCCCTACACGCAAGATCTTCTGAGTTGTCTCCTTTCCTGCATAATTCCCTTCTGCAATTCCATCATGCGCCTCTGCTAGTACCATTGGTCTTTCATGTTCCAATACACATCATCAAAGTATCCCATTTGTACCTAACTTATACAGATTTCCTACTATCAACTGATATTGTGTTGATTTAACCACTAATTGCTTCTTCTAGTCTACTATCATGTCGGATGGAGCCACTCATGTACTAAAAAATTGGACAATCTATGAAAAATAGTCATCAACCATTTGAACTGCAAATAAGTGTGCATCTGGAAAATTGTCATCTAGATTCCCTACATCTTCTCCTGTCAGTATGCACGATAGATGATCTAGTCCTGCATTCAGTTTCCCTAGCTTCACAATAACTTCAAAAGAATACTCCTAGAACAACAATATCCCTATTCAAATTCTACCCCACAACATTGTCTTGTTCACTAGGTGTCTCAGCACACAATGGTCTGTATACATCTTAAAATGGGACCCCAATAAGTGCATATCCTTTAATAAACTTCCTAATCTTCCTAATCTGTGCATATCCTTTAAAAAACTTCATATAATATCCTGTGTGACCCAACGTTTCTCTCAATTGTCTTACTAATGTAGGCAGTGGAAAATTAACAATCACGACTATCTTGGTGGGATCAACCAACAAACCTTGTTTGCATACCACATGACCCAACAAAATCCCAAAGGGTGCGCAAAAAATACACTTCTTCAAATTAATGAGATATGATATTGTCTACATATATCTAGCATCAAACATAGAGTTTCTATATGATATTTCAGTAATCTAAACACAGTTCAACAATCTAAGTATACTTCAAGAAACTTATGAATAAATTCCTTAAAGGTTGCAACAACTACTCTGGAGAATACAGCAGGTGCATTCTTTACACCAAACGACATGACTGTGTACTTGTGACATGACTGTGTACTTGTAGCTTCCCCATTATGTCGTAAATATCATCTTATGTTTTTCTTTAGGCGTAATTTTTATCTGATGATACCTTGAAAATCCATCAATGAACGAGTAGGGCCTCCTGCCCTATTACAATTTCCAATACTTCGTCTGTAAAGGGGATTGGAAATGGGTCATGTAAAAAAGCATCGTTTAGTTTCCTTAGGTCTACAAAAAATTTAATTCCCCCTATTTTCTTATCTTGAACTACCATTGGACTAATCCACTATGACTCTGAGATGGGCTCAATAATACCAACTTCTAACATTTTTTTTATCTTGGATTTCACTTTCTCTTTGTACTTTGAATTCAATCTGTAAGGTCTCTATATTATTGGATTAGCTTTTGGTTTTAACAAGATATTCATTTATCCTAGTTCCTCGGCAATCCCCTTCATCTATGAAATAAATCCTGATACTCGTGCAGTAAATCTGCAATATTTTCAACAGTCTCATCATTCCAATAGTCTCCAATGTTCGCGAACTTGGTGTTCTCTTTAGTGCCAATATTCACTTTGCGCACTCTTAATGGCTTTGCATGCGCAGCAGACTCGAGCTCTTTAAATTCTATAATCTTCAGAATCCAAAGACTAATAGAAGGTTTCAAATTTGTAGATTTTTTTCATGTTTTGTAAGGGCTCAATACCTTGATGGACAAAATGGCTAATGAAGCTTGTAATATGCAACTAGGAACAATATGGAAAAAAGTGAGGGAACTATCTAATTGTCATTCCCCATGATAATTATTTCAAACCATAAGAAACAAATTATGCCACTTCATACAATGGACAAGTGGCAATCCAAATACATAGTGTTTAATGCAATATTAATGAGCTTGAATTATCGTTCAATGACACATCTCATCTCGCAAGGTGAATTCCATTTGAATTTTGCCACAATGGTATGAATGGAAGTATGTGGTATAATGTTGATTCCATGTAGTTTAATTTCACCCGTCTCTATAGTCTCCCTCCACTACCAAATTTAGAGGACTAGGAAGAGCCCAATGCTCTGTAATTATAACTCATATTGGAAATCATTTCTTTTGTTTGAAGTTGGGGATATCTTGCAGATTTGGAAGTTAGTTTTTCCATCAGAGGTTGGATGTAGTCTTTTCTATTTGTACAGGCATTAGGTCAGGAGGATGGCCAATCCACATTATCATTGAAATAGGTGTGCCTTCTCTGAAAACTCTGAGCTAAGAAGATAAATACAAAGGATAAGGTAGAAAAACTAAAATACAAGCACCTCCAACGAGACATAAGAGAGAAAAGAAACCATGATATATTAGAGGAAGTTCATGAGAAAGTTAAAGTGTTGAAAGATAGATTTCTAAAATTGGACATGGAGCAATGAATAGGTTATGAGGAGTTAAGAAAATCAGGGACCCTTGCTCTCTCTGTAGCATCTATTGATTGGGACTAGATGGAAGTTATGAAAGAAGACATTGTCTAGCAAAATGTTGAGCATGAAAGAAATAAAATAACAGGCAATCCCTCCTCAATGGCAAGTAGTAAGAAAAATACCCCTAGCAAGTATAGGCTCAAAAATCTTTGAATTTTTCTTATGATTTGTAAGATAGTTGTTGGCACACAATGAGCACACCCTAGGTTCAAAGACAAATAACCAACAAAACCCTTAGACACTGTCTCTTTCGGCATCACCTACAAGCAAGTCAAGTATCACTCGAGGCATCTAGGGGGGCTAAAGGAACCAATTTTCCGCAATGATGAGGGGAAGTGAGGAATTCAACATGACCATACCAATCATCTACTCGTGTGTGCAGTTTCCATTACTTAACACTTACTATCATTCAATGTACCATGTGCATAACATTAGTCCACTTGAAATTCATTCATTCCTTATTAACTTAAGTGCGCAGTATTATAACAACATATATCATTGACATATTCAAACTAGTAAACAGGTCTATACTATTCATTGAATGCATCGAAAGTGTAACATACATATGCAACACATCAAGACATGAGGTTTTAACGTGGTTCACCCCAAACTGGGTTACGTCCACAACAACTTCTTATATTATTCATTTGCAATCTTCTTAGAATTGCACACTATGCTTACAAAAAGTTATACCATTTGATATTACTGAACCTACCTAAGTCATTCTATTGTAGTGTGAGCCTACTCCCAAAACCTCAATCATAAATCCAAAACATACCTGAAAACATACTTCAACTTTCTGCAAGCATATTTTCTACCACCCTATCTATCTCGTCCCTTTACATATGTATACCTTAAAACTGGGCTAATCTCGTTACAAAATGGTTACAAAGTGGACATAATGTCCCAAAACTCCTAACTAGATTTCTCCTTTTGTGCATTGACTCTTAAAACTTCTCCAACTGCTTTTCATGCATGCTTCTCTTTTGCCAAAATGTCATGTGATCCATTCCTGCACAATTCCCAAAATGTTGTGTGTTTTGTTTCTGCATGATTCACAATACTTATCCAAAATGTCTATCCAAAAGGCCCCCAAAACTCACATGTGGTTCATCCTGAGCCACTTCATGCCTACTTCCATGTCGCCAAAAACTTTTGTAACGTATCATTGGTCGTGGAAACTTTTTACTTGACTTGTGCTTCCTGCTGCACAATTTCCTCAGTTAAGTGAGTCTTCAATTTTTCAACAGTTTACTATGCTACCTACTTGACCTTGGCTTGAGTGGATGCTAACTCCACTGTCGCCTTATAGGATTATTCTTGCAATACCTCAATATTTTGTGCATGAGCTTGTTGCTCCACCCTTAGTTGATTTATTTTTTAATATAGCTTCCTATTTGCAGCCATTGTTTTTACCACCTTTGTTGGCGGTAATGTACTCATTACTTATTTAGACTTTTGTGCCTTATCCAGCGCAACATGTATCTTATATCCAATATCCTATAGCTCCATGTATTCAGTTAGTTGCTTCCAAACTCTCATTCTTTCTGCATACATCTTAGCACATTCTACTTCCATATTCTTGATGTTCTCTATGCTTGTGTTGGCCATGTTTTCAAGATTCTCCCTTTCCTCCGGGGGAGTGTTTGGTATTTGTCCTGCCTCTAAGTCAGTGATATTTATTTCAGAAGCCTTGAATGGCTTCTCTCATCTTTTTCACATGTTCCTCCAATAGGGCGTCTTCCTCCCTTAGAACTTCTGGAATAATTTTATACACCCCCTCGACTGCCTATTTGACTCCGTATGCTTTTTTTTGTTACCTCTTACTGCTCTTTCCTGAGTTGATTGTATTATGCTTGCAGTATGTTCTTGTTTGCAATTGTTTTTGTAAGCTCCAATGATGTCAACACTGCACGCACTTGAAGTTCCTCTGTCATGCTCTATTGTAACCCATACAAAATTTCTATAGGCAACTAAGATACCACTAAGTCAATATGACTTAGTTCCTTTGCTTGTTCCTTCAACTCTGTTGTGGGGAAATCCAAGGCCCTTGTTGTTATCTTCGTTACCCAAAGTTCTCATAATTTTTCAATTAGTTCGGATGTCGTCAATTGTGCTTCTGTCATTTGCATTGTATGTTCTTTATGTACTTGTTCTCTAGTGTGAACCAGTGTTAGTCTCATTGTTTCTAGAAGCTTTTGCAATGTGGAAATATGTGCTTGTATATCTGAATGTATTTCCTCTTGTTGTTGCGTCGCACCTTCAAAGGGTTCATCTATTTCTTCCTTAACCTGGAAATAAATCTTTTCCAAGTCATATTTTGTGAGGGATTGCATGGCTATTTTTTTTGTATATTTCCTTTTCTTTCTCTTCGAGACTGTCATCCCCATATATACTTATTTTCTCTTCCCTCCCATGCATGGGACTTTCTTCTTTTTTGTTCTTCCTGTGTCATTTCCTTTTTCCTATTCTTCTCCTTATTCTTCATCGTCATCTATCTCTTGCACTTTCGGGTTTTGTTTCTTCGACTACTCTATATATGTCATTGGGATATTCCAATCATCGTCCCAATATTCCATAATGTGTCCCCTCTATTCCCCAATTAACTTGTACGGTGTAGGCAACCATTCATTATTCAGGTCTTTTTTCGCTTCCACATACATGTGATGGAGCCTTTCCTTAAATCATGCAACTACCTTGTATGCTTCGACCACATGTGCTGGTATGCATGACATACTCTGAATGCTTGTCTGAATTGTTTCCTTGTATATATAAAAAGAAATATTATTGTCTAACTATCACTCCTTGTGTGTAGTATGCCATAAATTCTTATATCTTGTGGCTAGGCATGGCTTATATTTTACTCCCAAAAATTGTGCATCAGTCGGCTCCCTCCATGATGATAATGCAATTATAATTAATATTTATGTGTAGTGAAATTCAATCCCTTTATCTTGTGCCTCTTCATAGTTGGTCAAGAACTGGTTGAGAAAAAATGTCTCCCATTTCATCCGCACGCCCTTGACACACTTCTCAATTGTCATTATTACTGTCATTGGTTCTTGGTCCTTTTGAGACTTCCTTAATAACTTACAAGCTAAGACTTGTGTTGCAGACCTCATTGTAGGGTCGCATATGCTTGCTACATATAAATCGTGTTGTCCTCTGAATGTATGAAACTTCTCTTTCATGTTATATGATAAAACCTTCTCATTCTTCTTGTCTGAAAATATCAATGAAGGGTCCTCCTCTTGTGAAGGTAGTCTAGTAATGCACACAATCAAGTTTGTATCAATTGAGACTAGACTGTCAAGCCATAAGTAACCTTTGTGCATGCATCTCAACAACATCTTCATGCATATGTTAATATTTGCGCTCCTCCTGAAGTGTGGTATGTCGAATAAGTTTAGAATGCCATCTTTCTGCAACCCTATTGCCCATATCTCTAGCTCTATCACAACCATATTTGTCTATGTAATAATATATCTCTTCAAATACTTGCTCAACGCTAGCTCTAGAAATTTCTTCTCATTCGTAATATCATGGTCTTCATACTTTAAATGTGGTATCAAGACTAACATGTCTCCCTCCACGATCACTCCAAGCGGTATTTTCGGATCCACAAGCTCGTACTTAGCATCTTTCAACAAGTTGATTAGCTTTGTTGTATCCTTCCTTAGTGGTATGTAATCCCTTGTTAATATCGGCTCTGATGAGGATGTCCTCTAGGTCTCTTCATGTACCAATACTATCGACATATTACTGCATTGTTTCTTCGGTGTCGATGCAGATGTCGTTGTTTCCTTAGGTGGTGCCATATTTCTCTGCAACAGTCTTCCTATGACTAAGACCTGCAACTCTCCAACATTCTCTCGGCTCTGCAACTCCTTTTCGCTCGACTCTCTATTCAAACTATAACATAAAATAACCTTTCCTCATCGACCCTTGTTTTGATTTTATAACCCATGACAACTATTAACTTACCTTCGCACCTAAACTTGTCGCCTAATCCATTAGTGCTTTGTATTCAATATTTTCCTTAACCCTGCATTAACTTTGAATCCTTTGGTGCATCTTGGTTAATATTTTTCAGTTCGTTACGACATCTGTGGTACTTTCCATTTATTATTATGTGTCTCCACCATTTTGACATGATGTTTCCTCATAACTACTTTTTCCTGTCATGTTTCCTCTTTAATTCTCTTAAATGTCATATACGCGATCTCTTCTCTCTATGTGATCTCCTCCCTGCATGATCTCCTCTTTGTGTGATATCCTCTCTACGAAACTTACTTCCTTTGTCTATGTATGATTTTGTTTTCTTATTTCTCTTCTGTGATTTTTTCCTGCTTAGCTGGTTTACTTGCTAATCTTAACTCTTTGAACTCTTCAACTTTCTACTTCTTTCCTGAACTATTTTCTTGCTTTGTCATTTTTTCTTACTTCTTTTTGTGCTTTTTCTGTCTTTTTCTTCTTTTTTCTTCTTTTTCTATTTACACTATAATACTTATAAAAGGGTATCATGTATTTATCCTAGTGCGTGGAAGGACAACCGTCCCTGTACAATTTCAGCTGACTCCCGTTAAATATTCCTTCCATGAATTCTCCATCCAATTGCTCGAATTCAACAACACCTACTTTTGTAATGTAACTATTCACATATGGACCTAACCAGTGCATTATGGACTTCCCAGGGTGCTGCAAAAACTTGTTGTCATAAAGGAATACTAAGTATCATACCTGGAACTTCTTCTGCTTGATGCATCTGTCATGCCAATATTTTTCTCATGCCTTCTGTACTTGTTGATGGAACCCTGCCACAAATCAGTATTCCTCTAGTGTCATTAACTGTGATAGTATTTATTCTACTGCGTCGGAAGCCATAAGTTTTGTCATCACAACAATGCGTAGAATCGGTACAATAAAATCCATAGGCATGACTGCTTCCTAACCATACACTAATCTAAAGTGTATCTGACCTCTCAAATTCTTGCATGTAGTCCTATAATCCCATAACACTACAGGAATAATTAAATCCTAGTTGTCCCATCCTACATTACATATCTCTGTCAATTCATTCTCCAGTATCTTATTCAAGGCTTCCACGGTTCCATTTTCTTGATAGTGATACGGTGTGTTATTTTGATGATGAATTTGGAACTTCTATGTCAATGCTGCAATTTTCTTGTTCAAAAAGTGAGTCCCTTGATTTCTCATAAGTACTCTTGGACACCCAAACCTTGTGTCTACATTCTCAAATAAGAATCGTGTAACTATCTCTGCACTACAATCTATAACTGGGTCTACTTCTTCCCATCTAGTCAAGTAGTCTGACGCAGTAATTATGTACCTGACTCCTGATCGTCTTGCTGGTGGATTAATCGATCCAACAAAATCTATTTCCCATTTGTCAAATTCCTTCAATGTGACCTACGGATTCAAAGGCATCACATCCCTTATAGATTTTTTTCCTACTCTCTGACAAACATCGCAATTCTGACAATACTCCTTGGCATCTTTATGGAGAGTGGGCCACCATATCCCTACATGCAAGATCTTATGAGTTGTCACCTTTCCTGCATAATTCCCTTCTGCAATTCCATCATGCGCCTCTTCTAGTATCATTGGTATTTCATGTTCGAATACACAGCATCACAGTATCCCATATTTTCCTAAATTATATTGATTTCCTACTATCAACTAATATTGTGTTGTTTTAACCACTAAGTGCTTCTTCTGGTCTATTGTCATGTCGGATGGAGCCATTCATTTACTAAAAAATTAGACAATCTCTGCAAAATAGTCATCAACCAATTGAACTGCAAATAAGTGTGCATCTGGTAAACTATCATTTAGATTCCCTGCATCTTATCTTGTCAATATGCATGATAGATGATCTAGCCCTGCATTTTGTTTCCCTAGCTTCACAATAACTTCAAAAGCATACTCTTGGAACAAAAATAACCATCTTCAAATTCTCCCCCACAACACTGGCTTTTTCACTAGGTGTCTCAACACACAGTGGTTTGTATACATCTTAAAATGGGACCCCAATAAGTGCATATCCTTTAATAAACTTCTTAAACTTCCTAATCTTCCTAATTTGTGCATATCCTTTAATAAAATTCCTATAATATTCTGTGTCACCCAACGTTTCTCTCAATTGTCTTACTAATGTAGGTAGTGGAAAATTAACAATCATGTCTATCTTGGTGGGATCAACCAACAAACCTTTCTTGCATACCACATGTCCCAAAAAAATCCCAAAGGGTGCACAGAAAATACACTTCTTTAAATTTAATGAGATCTGATATTGTCTACATATATCTAGCATCAAACACAAAGTTTCTATATGATATTTCAGTAAGCTAAACATAGTTCAATCATCTAAGTATACTTCAAGAAACTTATGAATAAATTCCTTAAAGGTTTCAACAACTACTCTGGAGAACACAGCAAGTGCATTCTTTACCCCAAATGCCATCATTGTGTACTTGTATATTCCCCATTCTCTCGTAAATATCATCTTATGTTTTTGTTTAGGTGCAATTTTTATCTGATGATACCCTGAAAATCCATCAGTGAACGAGTAGGCCTCCTACCCTATTACAATCTCCAATACTTCATCTGTAAAGGGGGTCGGAAATGGGTCATGTAAACAGGCATCGTTTAGTTTCCTTAGGTCTACAAAAATTTTAATTCCCCCTATTTTCTTATCTTGAACTACCATTGGACTAATCCACTATGACTCTGAGATGGGCTCAATAATACCAACTTCTAACATTTTGTCTATCTCGGATTTCACTTTCTCTTTGTACTTTGAATTCAATCTGTAAGGTCTCTATCTTACTGGATTAGCTTCTAGTTTTAACGGGATCTTCATTTCTCATAGTTCCTCGACAATCCCCTTCATCTATGAAATAGATCCTGATACTCATGCAGTAAATCTGCAATATTTTCAACAGTCTCATCATTCCAATAGTCTCCAATGTTCATGAACTTGGGGTTCTCTTTCGTTCCAATATTCACTTTGCGCACTCTTAATGGCTTTGCATGTGCAGTAGACTCAAGCTCTGGAAATTATATAATATTCATAATCCAAAGTCTAATGGAAGGTTTCAAATTTGTATATTTTTTTCATGTTTTGTGAGGGCTCAATACCTTGATGGACAAAATGGCTAGTGACGCTTGTAATCTGCAACTAGGAACAATATGGAAAAAAGTGAGGGAACTATCTAATTGTCATTCCACATGATAACTATTTCAAACCATAAGCAACAAATGATGCCACTTCATACAATGGACAAGTGGCAATCCAAATACATAGTGTTTAATGCAATATTAATGAGTTTGAACTATCATGCAATGAAACATCTCATCTCGCAATGTGAATCCCTTTTGACTTTTGTCACAATGGTATGGATGGAAGTATGTAGTATAATGTCGATTCCATGTGTTTTAATTTCACTCGTCTCTATAGTCTCCCTCCACTACCAAATTCATAGGACTAGGAAGATCCCAATGCTCTGTAATTATATCTCTTATTGGAAACCATTTCTTTTGTTTGAAGTTGGGGATCTCTTGCGGGTTTGGAAGTTAGTTTTTTATGTCCGAGGTTGGAAGTAGTATTTTTTGTTTGCATAGACATTAGTTTAGGAGGATAGCCAATCCACATTCTCATCCAAATAGGTGTTCCTTCTCTCAAAAATATGAGCTAAGAAGATCAATACAAAGGATCGGGTAGAGAAACTAAAAGACAAACACCTCCAACTAGACATAAGAGAGAAAATCAACCATGACAGATTGGAGTAAGCTCATGAGAAATTTAAAGTGATGAAAGATAGAGTTCTAAAATTGGACATGGAGAAATGAATAGGGTATCAGGAGTTAAGAAAATCAAGGATCCTTGCTCTCTCTATAGCATCTCCTGATTGGGACTAGATGGAATTTATGAAAGAAGACATTGTCTAGAAAAATGATGAGCATGAAAGAAAGAAAATCACAGGCAATCCCTCCTCAATGATAAGCAATAAGAAAAATACCCCTAGCAAGTATAGGCTCAAAAATATTTGATTTTTTCTTATGTTTTGTAAGATAGTTTTTGGTGTGCAATGAACAAACCCTAGGTTCAAACATAAATAACCAATAAAACCCTTAGACACTAGTCCTTTCGGCATCACCAGCAAGCAAGTCAAGTCTCACCCTAGGCATCTAGAGGGGATGCATGAACCAATTTATGCAGTAATGGGGGGAAGTGAGGTATTCAATACGACCATACCAATCATCTAATCATTTACATAGTTTCTCTTACTTAACACTTACTATCATTCAATGTTCCTTGTGCGCAACATTACTCCACTTGACATTCATTCATTCCTTATTAACTTAAGTGTGTAGTATTATAACAACACATATCATTGACATAATCAAACTAGTAAACATATCTATATTATTCATTACATGTGTCGGAAGCATAACACACATGAGAAACACATCAAAACACAGGGTTTTAATGTGGTTCACCTCATATTGGGCTACATCCACAACTTTTGGCTTCTTGTATTATTCATTTGCAATCTTCTTATAGTTGCACACTTCCCTTACAAATCGTTATACCATTTGATATTAATAAAGTTTCCAAAGGTGTTTTGTTGCAGTGCGAGCCTACTCCCAAAACCTTATCCATAACTCTAGAACATACTCGAAAACGTAGTTCAACTTTCTGCAAGAATATTTTCTACCACACTATCTATCTCATCCCTTTACATATTTATACCTTAAAAATGGGCTAAGCACGTTACAAAATGGTTACAAAGTGGACATAATGTCCCAAAAATCCTAACTATTTTTTTCTTTTGCGCGCTGACTCTTGAAACTACTCCAATTTCTTTGCACATGTGCTACTCCTTTGCCAAGATGTCATGTTATCCATTCCTGCACAATTCCCAAAATGTTGCACGATTATTTTATGTGCGATTCCCAATACTTATCCAAAATTCCTATCCAACATACCCCAACACTCACATGTGCCTCATCTTGAGCTACTTTAGGCATGCTTCCATGTTTCCAAAAACATTTTTAATGTATCGCTGGTCATAGCAATGTTTTCTTAGACTTCTACTTCATGTTGCACATTTTCCTTGGCAATTTCTACAGTTAAGTGAGTCTTCAACTTTTCAGCGGTTTCTTGCACCACCTACTTGACCTTACCTTCAGTGACTTCTAACTCCATTGTCACCTTATAGGATTCTTCTTGCAATACCTAAATATTTTGTGCACAAACCTACTTCTCTGCCCTTAGCTAATTTATTTTTGAATATAGCTTCATGTTTTCAGCCATTGTTGCTACCACCTCTACTGGCGGTAATGTACTTATTACTTATTTAAAATTTTGTGCCTTGTCATACGCAACATGTATCTTCTATCCATTCTCATGCAGCTCCACGTCTTCAGTCATTTGTTTCCAAACTATCGTGATTTCTACATACTTCTTAGCACATTCTAATTCCATATTCTTGATGTTCTCTATGCTTGTGGTGGCCATCTTTTCAAATTGCTCCCTTTCTTCCAGGGGAGTGTTTGGTATTTGTCCTGCCTCTGAGTCAGTGATATTTTTTTCAGAAGTCTTGAATGGCTTCACACAACTTTGTCACTTGTTCCTCCAATAAAGTGTCTTCCTCCCTTAGCACTTCTGGAATAATGTTATATGCCCCCTTAACCGCCTATTTGAATCTCTCTACTTTTTGTGTTGCTTCTTCCCGCTCCTGCCTAAGTTTATCGTAGTATTCTTGCAGCATGTCCTTTTCTGCAACTATTTTTGCCATCTCCAACGATGTCGAAACTGCACACACTTGAAGTTCCTATGTCATGCTCTATTGTAACCCATACAAATTTCGATAGGAAACTAAGATACCACTAAGTCAATATGACTTAGTGTCTTTGCTTTCTCCTTCAAATCTATTGTGGGGAACTCTAAGTCCCCTATCGCTATCTCCATTACCCAAAGTTCTCTCGATTGTGAAATTAGTTCACATGTCATCGAATGTGCTTCTTTCATCTACATTCTTTGTTCTTTCTGTACTTGTTCTCTAGTGTGAACCGGTTCTAGTCTCGTTGTTTCCAAAATTTGTTGCAGCATGGAAATTTGTGCTTGCATATTTGAATGTATTTCCTCTTGTTGTTATGTCGCGTGCTGAAAGGGTTCATTTGTTGCTTCCTTAACTTGGAAAGAAATCCTTTCCAAGTCATATACTGTGAGGGCTTGCATGGATATTTCTTTTGTAGCTTTCCTTTTCTTGTGCTTCGAGACTGTCATCCTCGTATCTACTTATTTTATCTTCTCTCCCATGTGTGGGACTTTCTTTTGTGTTTTTCTTCCTGTGCCATTTCTTTTTTCCTGTTCTTCTCCTTACTCTTCATCATCATCTATGTCTTGCACTTTTGGGTTATGTTTCTCCGGCTACTATGTATCTATCATTGGGATCTTCCAATCGTTGTCCCAATATTCCATAATGTGTCCCATCTCTTCCTCAGTTAACTTGTACTGTGTAGGCAACCATTCCTGATTCAGATCCTTTTTCTCTTGCACCTACATGTGATGGTTCCTTTCCTTAAATCATGCAACTACCTTGTATGCTTCAACCACCTGTGGTGGTATGCATGTCGTACACTGAATGCTTGTCTGAATTGTTTCCTTATATATATAAAAAGAAATATTATTGTCTAATTGTCGTGCCTTGTGTGTAGTATGCCATAAGTTTTGATATCTTGCGGCTAGGCATGGATAATATTTTACTCCCAAAAACTATGCATCATCCGGCTTCCTCCATGCTGCTAATTAAATTAGAATTAATAGTCATGTGTAGTGAAATTTAATACCTTTATATTGTGCCTCTTCATAGTCGTTCAAGAACTAGTTGAGAAAAAATGTCACCCTGTTCATCTGTAATCCCTCGACGCACTTCTCATTTGTCACTATTATTTTCATTGGTACTTGGTCCTTCTGACACTTCCTTAATAATTTACAAGCTAAGATTTGTGTCGCAAACCTCACTATAGGGTCACATATGCTTGCTACATCAAAATTGCACTGTCCTCTGAAGGTATGAAACTTCTATTTCATGCTATCTGATAAAGCCTTCTCATTCTTCTTGTCTAAAAATATCAGTGAAGGGTCTTCCTCTTGAGAAGGTGGTCCATTAATGTGCACAATAAATTATGTATCAATTGATATCGGCCTATCAATCCATAAGTAACCTTTGTGCATGCATCTCAACAACATCTACATGCATATGTTAATCTTTGCACTCCTCCTGAAGTGTGGTATGTCAAATAAGCTCAGAATGTCAACTTTATGCAACCCTATTTCCCATATCTCTGGATCTATCACAACCATATTTTTCTCTGCGCTCATGTAGCTCTTCAAATACTTGCTTGGCTCTATCTCTATAAATTTCTTCTCATCTGTAATATCATGTTCTACATACTTTAAATGTGATATCAATCCTAACATGTCTCCCTCCATGATCAGTCCAGGTGGGATTTCTAAATCCACAAACTCTTACTTAGCGTCTTTCGACAAGTTGATTGGATTCAATGTATCCTTCCTTGGTGGTATGCAATCCCTTGGAAATATCGTCTCTAATGAGGATGCAACCTGGGTCTCTTCATGTACCAGTACTATCGGCAACTTATTGCATTGTTTCTTCGGTGCAGATGTAGATGTCGTTGCTGCCTTAGGTGGTGCCATACTTCTCTACAACATTTTTCCTATGACTAACACCTGCAACTCTGCAACATTCTCTCAGCTCTGTAACTCCTTTTATTCTGGCTCTCTATTCAAACTATAATGGATAATAATATTTCCTCGTCGACCCTTCTTTTGATTTTATAACCCCATTAAAACTCTTAACTTACCTTTGTGCCTAAACTTGTTATCTAATCCAATAGTGCTTTGCATTCAATATTTCCCTTAACCCTTGATTAACTCTTAATCCTATAGTGTATCTTGGTCTAGATATGTCATTTCATTATGATATATGTTGTACTTTCCATTTATTACTACGCATCTCCATCATTTTTACATGATGTTTCCTCATAACTGCTTGTTCCCATCATTTTTCCTCTTTAATGCTCTTAATTATCATCTACGCGATCTCTTGTCTCTATGTGATCTCCTCCCTGCATGATCTCCTTTCTACGCAAGTTTCTTCCTTTGTTTGTGCATGATTTTGTTTTCTTCTTTCTGTTATGTGAATTTTTCCTGCTAAGTCAGTTTACTTGCTAATCTTAACTCCTTTAACTCTTCAACTTTCTACTTATTCCATGAACTATTCTCTTGCTTTGTCCTTTTTCCTTACTTCTTTCTGTGTTTTTTCTGTCTTTTTCTTCTTATTCTATTTACACTATAATACTTATAAAAGGGTACTACACAGTTATCCTAGTGTGCGTAAGGACAACCATCCTTGTATAGTTTCAACTGACTCATGTTGACTAGTCCTTCCACGACTTCTCCATCCAACTGCTCTAGTTTAAAAACACCTGCTTATCTCACATAACTAATCACATATGGGCCTAACCAGTGCATTCTGAACTTCTCAGGGTGATGCAAAAACTTGTTGTGATATAGAAATACTAAGTCTCATGTATGGAACTTCTTATGCTTGATGTGTCTGTCATGCCAAAATATTTCTCATGCCTTTTGTACTTGTTGATGGAACCCTACGACAAATCGGTCTTCTTGTAGTGCCATTAATTTTGATATTCTTTCTTCTACTGCGTTGGAATCCATAAGTTCTTCCATCGCAACAATGCACAGAATCGGTACAATAAACTCCATAGGCATTATTTCTTCCTGACCATACACTAATATAAAGGGTGTTTGACCTATCAACTTCTTGCATGTAGTCATATAAGCCCATAACAGTGCAGGAATCCTTAAATCTTATTTGTCTCTTCCTACATTACATATCTTTGTCAATGCATTCTCCAGTGTCTTATTCAAGGCTTCCATATTTCCATTTGCTTGAAATTCATACAGTGTGTTCTTTTGATGATGAATCTAGAACTCCTATGTCAATGTTGCAATTATCTTGTTCAAAAATTGAGTCCCCTGATTTCTCATAACTACTCTTGGACACCCGGACCTTGTGTCTACATTCTCAAATAAGAATCATGTAACTATCTCTACACTATAATTTGTTACTGGTTATGCTTCTTCCCATCTGTTCAAGTAGTTTGTCATGGTAATTATGTACCTGACTCATGATCATCTTGTTGGTGGATTAATTATTCCAACAAAATCTATTGCCCATTTGTCAAATTCCTTCAATGTGACCTATGAATTCAAAGGCATCTTATCCCTTCTAGACTGTTTTCCTACTCTCTGATAAACATCGCAATTCTGGAAATACTCCTTGGCATCTTTATGGAGAGTGGGCCACCATATCCATGCACGCAAGATATTCTGAGTTGTCTCCTTTCTTGCATAATTCCCTTCTGCAATTCCACCATGTGCCTCTGCTAGTATCATTGGTCTTTCATGTTTTAATACACAGCATCACAGTATCCTATTTGTGCATAACTTATACATATTTCTTGATATCAACTGATAATCTACTTCTTTAACCACTAACTTCTTCTTCAAGTCTATTTTCATGTCGAATGGAGCCACTCTTGTACTAAAAAATTGGACAATCTCTGCAAAATAATCATCAACCATTTGAACTGCAAATAAGTGTGCATATGGTAAATTTTCATCTAGATTCTTTGCATCTTCTCTTGTCAGTATGCATGGTATGATCTAGCCCTGCATTCGGTTTCCCTGGCTTCACAATAACTTCAAAAACATACTCATGGAACAACAATAACTATCTGCAAATTCTCCCCCCCAACACTGGCTTGTTCACTAGGCGTCTCAGCACAGAGTGGTCTGTATACATCTTAAAATGGGACCCCAATAAGTAATGTCTGAACTTTTTCAAGGAATAAAACATTTCCAAGCCCTCACGTTATGTCGTCATGTAATTCTTCTTGGAAGTCGATAGTTTCATGGTAGCAAATGCAATCGAATGGTCTAACTCTCCCTCTCCTGGCTGAGCTAACACTACACCGAGAGCTATATATGATGCATCCACATGAACATGAAACTCTTTCTTCCAATCTAGGAACACCAAAATGGGCACAATAACTAACTTTTGCTTAAATGTGTCCAAACCTTGCTGACATTCTTCATTCCACTGGAACTTAGCTTCTTTCTTTAACAATTTTTCCATCGGAGCTGTAATTTGTGCATATCCTTTAATAAGCTTCCTATAATATCCTATGTGACCCAATGTTTCTCTCAATTGTCTTACTAATGTAGGTAGTGGAAAATTAACAATCACGGCTATCTTGGTGGGATCAACCAACAAACCTTGCTTGCATACCACGTGACCCAACAAAATCCCAAAGGGTGCATAGAAAATAAACTACTTTAAATTTAATGAGATCTAATATTGTCTACATATATCTACCATCAAACACGGAGTTTCTATATGATATTTCAGTAAGCTAAACAAAGTCCAATAATCTAAGTATACTTCAAGAAAATTATCAATAAATTCCTTAATGGTTGCAACAACTACTCTGGAGAACACAGCAGGTGCATTCTTTACCCCAAATGACATCACTGTGTACTGGTAGCTTCCCCATTATGTCGTAAATATCATCTTATGTATGTTTTTAGGCACAATTTTGATTTGATGATACCCTGAAAATCCATCAGTGAATGAGTAGGCCTCCTACCCTCTTACATTTTCCAATACTTCATCTCTAAAGGGGGTCAAAAATGGGTCATATAAACAAGCATCGTATAGTTTCCTTAGGTCTACAAAAATTCTAATTCCCCCTATTTTCTTATCTTGAACTACCATTGGACTAATCCTTTGTGACTTTGAGATGGGCTCAATAATACCAACTTCTAACATTTTTTTATCTCAGATTTCACTTTCTCTTTGTACTTCAAATTCAATCAGTAAGGTCTCTTTCTCTTTGTGAACCGGTTCTAGTGTCGTTGTTTCCAAAAATTGTTGCAGCATAGAAATGTGTGCTTGCATATCTGAATGTATTTCCTCTTGTTTTTATGTTGCATGTTGAAAGGTTTCATCTATTGCTTCCTTAACTTGGAAAACAATCCTTTCCAAGTCATATTCTATGAAGTCTTGCATGGCTATTTATTTTGTAGCTTTCATTTTCTTGTGCTTTAGGACTCTCATCCTCGTATCTACTTATTTTCTCTTCTCTCCCATGTGTGGGACTTTTTTTTGTGTTGTTCTTCTTTTGCCATTTCCTTTTTCCTGTTCTTCTCCTTATTCTTCATCATCATCTATGTCTTGCACTTTTGGGTTTTTTTTCTCCGGCTACTCTGTATCTCTCATTGGGATCTTCCAATCATTGTCCAAATATTCCATAATGTGTCCCATCTCTTCCTCAGTTAACTTGTACCATGTAGGAAACCATTGTTGATTCAGATCCTTTTTCGCTTACACATACATGTGATGGTTCCTTCCCTTAAATCATGCAACTACCTTGTATGCTTCGACCACCTATGGTGGTATGTGTGGCGTACTATGAATGCTTGTCTGAATTGTTTCCTTGTATATAAAAAAAGAAATATTATTGTCTAATTGTCGCACCTTGTGTGTAGTATGCCATAAGTTCTGATATATTGCGGCTAGGCATGGATTATATTTTAATCCCAAAAACTGTGCATCATCCAGCTCCCTCCATGTTGATAATTCAATTAGAAGTAATAGTCATGTGTAGTGAAATTTAATCCCTTTATATTGTGCCACTTCACATTCGATCAAGAACTAGTTGAGAAAAAATGTCTCCCAATTCATCTCCAAGACCTCAATGCACTTCTCATTTGTCGCTATTACTGTCGTTGGTACTTGGTCCTTCTGACACTTCCTTAATAATTTACAAGCTAAGATTTTTGTTGCAAACCTCACTGTAGGGTTGCATATGCTTGCTACATCCAAACTATGTTGTTCTATGAAGGTATGAAACTTCTATTTCATGTTATGTGATAAAGCCTTCTCATTCTTCTTGTCTAAAAATATCAATGAAGGGTCTTCTTGAGAAGGTAGTCCATTAATGTGCACAATCAAGTCTGTATCAATTGAGATCGGCCTATCAAGCCATAAGTAACCTTCATGCATTCATCTCAACTACATCTTCATGCATATGTTAATATTTGCACTCCTCGCAAAGTGTGGTATGTCAAATAAGTTTAGAATGCTAGTTTTATGCAACCCTATTTCTGATATCTCTATCTCTATCACAACCATCTTTGTCTCTACGTTGATGTAGCTCTTCAAATTCTTTATCAACGCTAGCTCTATAAATTTCTTCTCATCCGTAATATAATGTTATTCATACTTTAAACATGGTATCAATCCTAACATGTCTCCCTCCATGATCACTCCAGGTGGGATTTCTAAATCCACAAACTCTTACTTAGCATCTTTCGTCAAGTTGACTTGATTTGTTGTATCCTTCCTTGGTGGTATGTAATCCCTTGGAAATATCGTCTCTAATGATGATGCCCCCTAGGTCTCTTCATGTACTAGTACTACCGACAACTTACTGCATTGTTTCTTCGTTGTGGATGTAGATGTCATTGTTTCCTTAGGTGGTGCCATCTTTCTCTGCAATAGTTTTCCTATGAATAACACCTACAACTCGGCAACATTCTCTTGGCTATGTAACTCCTTTTTTCTCGACTCTCTATTCAAACTATAATGGACAATAACATTTCCTCGTCGACCCTTCTTTTGATTTTATAACCCCATGAAAAATTTTAACTTACCTCAGCGCCTAAACTTGTCGTCTAATCCACTAGTGCTTTGCATTCAATATTTTCCTTAACCCTGGATTAACTCTTAATCCTGTAGTGTATCTTGGTCTAGATCTGTCATTTCATTATGATATTTATGGTACTTTCCATTTATTACTACGCATCTCTGCCATTTTTACATGATGTTTCCTCATAACTGCTTGTTCCTGTCATGTTTCCTCTTTAATTCTCTTAACTATCATCTACGTGATCTCTTGTCTCTATGTGATCTCCTCCCTCCATGATCTCCTCTCTACGCAACTTGCTTCCTTTGTTTATGCATGCTTTTGTTTTCTTCTTTCTCTTATGTGACGTTTTCTTGCTTAGTTGGTTTACTTGCTAATATTAACTACTTGAACTCTTCAACTTTCTACTTCTTCCATGAACTATTCTCTTTCTCTGTCCTTTTTCCTTACTTTTCTTTGTGCTTTTTCTGTCTTTTTCTCCTTATTCTATTTACACTATAATACTTATAAAAGGGTGCTACGCAGTTATCCTAGTGTGGGAAAGGACAACCATCCATGTATAGTTTCAACTGACTATTGCTAACTAGTCCTTCCACAACTTCTCCATCCAACTGCTCCAGTTGAACAACACGTGATTCTGTCACATAACTAATCACATATGGGCCTAACCAATGCATTCTGAACTTATCAAGGTGTTGCAAAAACTTGTTGTGATATAGAAATACTAAGTCTCATGTATGGAACTTCTTATGCTTGATGCGTATGTCATGCCAAGATTTTTCTCAAGCATTTTGTACTTGTTGATGGAAACCTGTGACAAATCGTTCTTCCTCTAGTGCCATTAACTGTGATATCCTTTCTTCTATTGCGTTGGAATCCGTAAGTTCCTCCATCGCAACAATGTGCAAAATCGGTACAATAAACTCCATAGGCATGATTACTTCCTAACCATACACTAATCTAAAGGGTGTATGACCTGTCAACTTCTTGCATGTAGTCATATAAGCCCATAACATTGCAAGAATCCTTAAATCTTATTTGTCGCATCCTACATTACATATCTTTGTCAATGCATTCTCTAGTCTCTTATTCAAGGCTTCCATAGTTCCATTTGCTTGAAAGTGATACAATGTGTTATTTTGATGATGAATCTAGAACTCCTCTGTCAATGTTGCAATTATCTTGTTCAAAAAGCAAGTCCTGATTGCTCATATGTACTCTTGGATACCCAAACCTTGCATCTACATTCTCAAATAAGAATCGTGTAACTATATCTACACTACAATCTGTAATTGGTTATGCTTCTTCCCATCTAGTCAAGTAGTTTGTCGCGGTAATTATGTACCTGACTCATGATCATCTTGTTGGTGGATTAATCGGTCCAACAAAATATATTTCCCATTTGTCAAATTCCTTCAATGTGACCTTCAGATTCAAAGGAATCTCATCCCTTCTAGATTTTTTTCCTACTCTCTGATAAACATCACAATTCTAACAATACTCCTTGGCATCTTTATGGAGAGTGGGCCACCATATCCATGCACGCAAGATATTCTGAGTTGTCTCCTTTCTTGCATAATTCCCTTCTGCAATTCCACCATGCGCCTCTACTAATATCATTGGTCTTTCATGTTCCAATACATAGCATCATAGTATCCCATCTATGCCTAACTTATACAAATTTTCTGCTATCAGCTGATAATCTACTTCAGTAACCACTAACTGCTTCTTCTAGTCTATTGTCATGTCGAATGGAGCCACTCTTGTCCTAAAAAATTGGACAATCTTTGCAAAATAGTCATCAACCATTTCAACTGCAAATAAGTGTGCATATGGTAAATTGTCATCTAGATTCTATGCATCTTCTCTTGTCAGTATGCATGATATGATCTATCCCTGCATTCAGTTTCCCTTTCTTCATAATAACTTCAAAATCATACTCCTGGAACAACAATAACCATCTGCAAATTCTCCCCCCCAACACTAGATTGCTCACTAGGTGTCTCATCATAGAGTGTTATGTATACATCTTCAAATGGGACCCCAATAAGTAATGTCTGGACTTTTTCAAGGAATACACCATTGCCAAGCCCTCACGTTATGTCGTCATGTAATTCTTCTTGGAATTCGATAGTTTCATGCTAGAAAATTCAATCGGATGGTATAACTCTCCCTCTCCTAGTTGATTTAACATTACGCCGAGAGCTATAGATGATGTATCTAGATGAATGTGAAACTCTTTCTTCCAATCTAGGAACACCAAAATGGGTGCAATAACTAACTTTTTCTTCAATGTGTCCAAACCTTGCTGACATTCTTCATTCCACTGGAACTTAGCTTCTTTCTTTAACAATTTTTCCATCAGAGTTGTAATTTGTACATATCCTTTAATAAACTTCCTATAATATCCTGTGTGACCCAACATTGCTGTCAATTGTCTTACTAATGTAGGTAGTGGAAAATTAACAATCACGGCTATCTTGGTGGGATCAACCAACAAACCGTGCATATCCTTTAATAAAATTCCTATAATATCATGTGTGACCCAACATTGCTCTCAATTGTCTTACTAATGTTGTTCAAGGATAAATTCGTGAGTGCGGACACAGACCAATCTCCCCAGATCCACCTGGATCTGGAACAAACTGTGACAGAATACTACTCTTTCCCTAGTTCTAAAGTATTGAATGGACAAGAG
>JASDQU010242749.1:160930-180057 GCA_032191745.1 Picea mariana
GTATTTCCGCAGGACAATATATATGCAGCCTGCGTACTATCTTCAAAAGTGTGATTTTGAGAAGCTGATAAGTGTAACTTTCTTCATGAAAATGATCTTAAAGAAGAGTTAGATCTTCCATCATCATGTCATTATCATGTCATCATCTCGATAACCAAAAATGTGGATAACAAATGTAGGTAGTGGAAAATTAACAATCATGGCTATCTTGGTGGGATCAACCAACAAATCTTGCTTGCATACCACATGACCCAACAAAATCCCAAAGGGTGCGCAAAAAATACACTACTTTAAATTTAATGAGATCTGATATTGTCTACATATATCTACCATCAAACACGGAGTTTCTATATGATATTTCAGTAAGCTAAACAAAGTCCAATAATCTAAGTATACTTCAAGAAAATTATCAATAAATTACTTAATGGTTGCAACAACTACTTTGGAGAACACAACAGATGAATTCTTTACCCCAAACAACATCACTTTGTATTGGTAGCTTCCCCATTCTATCGTAAATATCGTCTTATGTATGTTTTTAGGCACAATTTTGATCTGATGATACCCTGAAAATCCATCAGTGAATGAGTAGGCCTCCTACCCTCTTACATTTTCCAATACTTCGTTTGTAAAGGGGGTCAAAAATGGGTCATGTAAACAAGCATCGTTCAATTTCCTTAGGTCTACAAAAATTATGATTCCCCCTATTTTCTAATCTTGAACTACCATTGGACTAATCCACTATGACTTTGAGATGGGCTCAATAATACCAACTTCTAACATTTTGTCTATCTCGGATTTCACTTTCTCTTTGTACTTCAAATTCAATCTATAAGGTCTTTATTTTACTGGATTAGCGTCCGGTTTTAACGGGATATTCATTTCTCCTAGTTCCCCAACAATTCCCTTCATCTCTGAAATAGATCCTGATACTCGTGCAGTAAATCTACAATATTTTCAACAATCTCATCATTCCAATAGTCTCCAATGTTTGCAAACTTGGGGTTCTATTTCGTGCCAATATTCACTTTGCACACTCTTAATGGCTTCGCATACGCAGCGGACTCGAGCTATGAAAATTATACTGCACGCTCCCCTTTAGTCTCTGGAACTTGCACATTTATTGGATCTTCTTCCTCTTGATCTTCTTCAGTAACATTGTAACATTCCATTATTTCATGAAATGTCATAAATGCTTTGTGCGCACTACATGAAGGTATTATTTCTATCTAGTCTTCTTCTGTAAAAATATTACTTCTGATGATTTGTAGAGCTGCATATACTAAGGGTGACTTGGCTTCAAAACTAAATGTTACCTTGAAATTTCGGGTTAGCTCCTCCCAATCTGATGTCCCTCTATGTACCTCTAGTTCTAGATACCAATTCTTGGGAATCGTCTCAAGTGTATGTACAAACCTATGCGTCCATTCATGTTTGGGAACCTAACTCCAAGTCGCAATGAACTATGTAATATGACCTATCGAACCACGCATTTTCTTCACCTTTTGTTCCAAATATGATGTGCAACAACCTTCTACACTATTGCCAATCTCCTATCTCTTCCTTATGTGTTTCCCACCATCTCATCGAGGTTTCTCTACATGCAACATCTAATGCCAACAATATTTGTTGTTCAGGTATCTGAAACTCAAATTCTCTTACAAACGAACTCACATCGGTTAGTCTTTCATACCTTGGTGCATCACATACCTCTATTCCAATCTAGCGCAAAGAGCAACTAATGCAAGAACATCCTCTAGTCAATACTTCATGCATCCTGTGTTGCCAATGTTCAAGTCCTTCTTCTAAATATGATGTGCAAGAGTTGATGCTTCTCCAAATAAGTGCACCATCAACAGTAGGATTAATGTAATCATCCATTCGTGTGGTCATATTATACAGATTATCAATTTATTTTCTTGTGGGTTCCACATACGTTCTTACTTCTATAGGATCTAATGTTGTAGTGACCTTCAAATCTCCCACTTCAAAAATTGTTTCCCTCTTTTTCAAGTTAATAATCATATGATTTTCAAAGGCCCAATCTATTCTGAACAATGTTGGATACGGTTGAATGTTATCCACGATCTCAGTGACCTCAAAGTAGGCTACAATGTGCACTCCATCTATGTTAACAGTTACTCCTAATAGTCTTCCAATCGGCACTATCTTATGTTGGTTCACCAACCTCAACTGAATGAGTGACCAAATTAAATTGAGTTTCCCCATAATTTCCCATTTCTTCCTTGGAAGAACATTTACATCTGATCCTAAGTCTAAGATGACGTTGTCCATGTCATAATATCCTATCTGCGCATTCAATATGAATTCTCAGTTTGTCCTCTTCTTGCACAATACTTGGTTCATTGCTCTCTATGCAACTGGTACTTCTTTGTCTTGGGTGCACTAATCGATCATCCTGCATAGTATATTCAATGTTGTCTTGTCCTTCATCAATTCTAAATATCTATTTAGAAAATATTTCAAAGTGCTTACCTTCTAGGATGACCTTTCTGGAATGGTGCAATCATAGACTGAAGGCATATCATATACTAGTGGCGCAGTTGATGTTGATGTTATCTACTTTGGCCCTAGTATCTCTTTCCTAGCTTGTTGATATGTCTCTTTCTCTTTCCGTGGGACAAACGTTGGAATGGTCTCAATTTCTTTCTTTATCTAATGCTTGATTCTCCCATTTCTCTTTTTTTTCACATCCACTCCTATTCTATCTCATCCACATGTAACTGTTGTTATCATGGATTGATTGTCGCGTTGTTTTGTTGCTACCATATGCATGTTCTAGTTATGATTCCAATTCCCTCTTTCCTTCCATTTCGATATCAACTGAGGAAAATATTCCATCACATGGTCCAATGATTTGACATACATGCCTGTCGTGCAAGGATTCAGGTAGTCTCGTGCCAAATGTCCTAGTTGATTGAAGTTATAACAAATGATTGGTCCTTTTCCTCCTCTACCAAATCCTCCTCATCCTTGACATCTGTCAAATCCTCCTTTTCCACCATGATTAAAGTCTCTCGGAGTATTGTACTGTGGAACTCCTTCTACTGTGAAATTTTCTTCTTGGATTATGTATGCATCTGAAGTGTGCTCTCTCATTAATTCGAATGTGCGACAATCCTTTTCATCATTTCCTACAGACTTGCAAAAATTGAAAAACAAATTTTTGGGTGTAATCTGGTACTTCTGTAATAATGGACAAGCAGCCAAATGATGTCCCCATGTCTTGCATAGTTCAAAATACCCCACTCCTCCTACCAATAGGTTCGGTGCTCCTGTAGCCATATACTTCACAAATGTTGGGCACTCATCTTTTCGATGGCCTTCTGTGTTACATGTAATACACCAAACTTGCTCACACTTTTCCTTTCCTTTCGTCAGTTCTGACAACTGAATCGTTAGCACATCCAACTCTGACTGAACTTGTGCCATCCCTATGCCATCTCCTACAGGGGATCATTCTAACCTCATCACAATTTCTAAGGATTTTGGTTGTGGCGTGACTTTTTGTTGTGTCAAAGGACAATGAATGTGTGGCAACAACCCTAAAATAAACCATTCTCTATGTTGTTCATCAAGAATTTGGAAGTTCAACCTACCCATCACATCTTTAAACCTCTAATCATAGTCCCAAACTATCTCAGTATGTACTTTCTTAATTTCTTTCAGCTCTTTGATGCATTGTGACTCATATTTTGGCTTCCAAAATTCCTTTAATAAAGCTTGTCTAATTTGTGCCAATGTTCTTGATTGTTTTGTTGGTGTAGTAGTCTGATATTTCATGTACCATAAAAATGCGCAATTTCTGAATGTTGTTTCTAACTACGCAATCTTTGTTGCCTCATATTGGACATTCTTCTCATTTCATATCATCTCCGTTGCTCTGGGTTCTACAACCCCGCTCCCTGGAATTTAGGCATCCTTAACATATTATCTATTCATGCTATTATATTTTTTGTAGTACTTACCTTCGGTGACGTTGACTGACTCTAGTTCACTGCACTACTTCCATTATTCTGACTACTAGTCTGAATTCCTCAACTAACTATAATTTCTCTTGACAAATTTTTGGTTCCTACTTCAGATCTTTTTGATGCACGCGAGGTCGTGGGTTTGACACAAATTCTGATATGAGATGGGATTCCTTCTTTTGTTGGATTGTAAGAAGGATCCTTTTCTTTCTCTTTCCTTTCTTTGTACGGTGTGATCTGGAGCATTACACAGGGGCCTCTTTTCTCAAACACACTAGGTTGTTCTTCTCTTTGAGCTACAGTCTCCTTCTTACTATACCTAAACCTTTTCCCACAGTGCAATAGTCCAATCTCTCTGTCTGACGCATTGTCTTCCTCTATCAACATCTTTGGTCCATATGTTCCTTAGTCATTCTTTCACTCATCTCTTTCCACTCTCAAATCATCCTCTAGTCATCCCCAAATCCCCCTATGTGCGTGAAGGCACCTAGAAATCAGATTCCATCTTCATAACATTCTTATCACACAACAATATCTTTATCCAAGTAGACAATGTGTTCATAAATATTCCGCGTGGACCCTTGAAAAAATCCCTCTCTGCAAAATTATAAGACTGGGTACAATCTATTGCAAACTCTGTAAAGTAACCCCCTAGTATGTTTTTCAACCAAAAATCAACTGCGTGAGAGACTTTATTACTTACTACATTCAACTATCTGATCAATTCAGGAGTCCAGTCTCTCGGAGCCTCAACTCGGTATCTTCCAATATTCTCCACTAGCTTTTCTAACCATTCATTCAAAATTATCGGAAATTCACCAAAAATGTTTTCATGCAAATCTATGAATATATACCTTTGCAACCATTGTTTGTCATTGATTTGTGGGTTCCTATTCTGTTCTCTAGAAAATTCTCATTCCTTCCTTTCTAACCATTATGAGATATCTTTCTTAGTCGGCCTCCAAAACATTCCCCTTAATTACAAATCTCGATCCCGATGATGGAACCATTTGTTGGCATGCATTGGGAATACCCTAGGTTCAAACATAAATAACCAACAAAACCCTTAGACATTGGTCCTTTCGGCATCACCTGCAAGCAAGTCAAGTCTCACCCTAGGCATTTAGAGGGGATGCAGGAACCAAGTTTCTACAGTGATGAGGGGAAGTGAGGTATTCAACATAACAATACCAATAATCTACTCATGTACACAGTTTCTATTACTTAACACTTACTATCATTCAATGTACCTTGTGCGCAACATTACTCCACTTGACATTCATTAATTCCTTATTAACTTAAGTGTGTAGTATTATAAAAGTATATATCATTGACATATTCAAACCAGTAAACATATCTATATTATTCATTACATGCGTCAGAAGCATAACACATAAGAAACACATCAAAAAATAGGGTTTTTATGTGGTTCACCTCATACTGGGCTACATCCACAATGACTGGCTTCTTGTATTATTCATTTTCAATCTTCTAACAATTGTGCACTACGCTTACAAAAAGTTATACCATTTGATATTACTAAAGTTGTCTAAGTTGTTCTGTTGCAGTGCAAGCCTACTCCCAAAACCTTAGTCATAACTCCAAACCATACCCTAAAACGAACTTCAACTTTCTACAAGCATATTTTCTACCACCTTATCTATCTTGTTCCTTTATATATTTATATCTTTAAAATGGGCTAATCCTGTTACAAAATGGTGACAAAGTGGACATAATGTCCCAAAACTCCTAACTATTTTTCGCCTTTTGCGCACTGACTCGTGAATTTGCTCCAACTGGTTTACGTGTGTGTTGCTTCTTTATCAAAATATTGTGTAATTTGTTCTTGCACAATTCCCAAAATGTCGCGCAATCCATTTCTACACGATTCCCAATACTTATCCAAAATACATGTCCAACAATAATATTTTTGTTAGGACAATATGTAAAGCTATATACAAGCCATTAGTTCTAGGGATAGAACTTTAAGAATAATGCACAACGGAAGTATTTTTGTTGAAATCCCGAAAAAAACTGTGAAATATTCAAAATAGTTTCACTTTTTAAATATTGTATTAATATGCTTGATGGTTCACTGCGGCCTCCTTTTAATACAAAAGTAATTGTTTCTCTTAAAAAAAGAACTTAGAAGATATCATATTAGTGATATTCATACCTAGATATCCTATGTAGATTATGGCATCATCAATGTAGTAATATTATTGAAGTGTCATATTCGTCATTGGTTACACTTTGCATGTGAATGCTTCCATATATATATATATATATATATTTTCATTAGAAGTCTATTGCCATGAATTGTCGAGAGGTAGGCTAAACTGAATAGTCTATAAAAATATAAAAGAAATTATTTTATTTTTATCCGTAATGTTATGTTTTTGAAATTTGACATGATATCTTTTTACAATCAATCATCAAAGTTATATTTATTTTTCATTTTATTAATAATTAAAATTTAATGATTAAAGGTTTTTTTAGGAGTAAATTAAAAAGTAGACAAATTCAACCATCCAATTTCAATAAAAAATTTGTCAAAAATTATAGTTCCACTTTATTGATGGGAACTTTTACCATAGAATTTTGCTGGTAGGGATTTTAGCTCATTTTAAGAAGATCTATATCATTGGAATTTCAAGAAAAATGAATAGATCAATGAAAAACATTTGTTGGAAAAATTAAACTTGTCAAAAAGGATGACTTTGTCCACTTTTTAACTCACTCATTTTTCATATTAGTGAGTCTCTCTCTCTCTCTCTCTCTCTCTCTCTCTCTCTATATATATATATATATATATATGTCATGACCAAGCTAGATATTAAATTGGTGTATGAGACTTCTTTGCTTATGGGGCAAGGGATCCCCTCCGTATATAGAGAAAGATATTATAGAATCCAAATCTATATATAATCACTACGATTAATATGCAAATAGATAAAGAGTTACCTTAACCTCATTATTGAAAACATGCATTTTTACTTTATTAGATCTAGAAAAAGAAAATATTAACCCATCCAATACTTAAAATATTGATTAAACAATATAGTGTGTTTTTATGTGATTGAAATTTGTGTTGAATTGTTGGAGAAATCAATTATTCCTCTATAGTGCGTCTTTAAGGCTCCTTCATTTGTTTTAACCAGGGTGCCATAATTCAAGGGGAGAGGGATGCCATTTTTTAAAATCAAGGTGCATGGAACTTTGGAGTTACATAATCTATCAGAGTTTAATATACTTTAAAAAATAATATTTTAAAAAATAACACTAAAAATTAATTTAAAGCGATAGGGATTCCATTTTTGAAATTTTAAAAAATAACATTAAAATTTAATTTAAAGCGATAGGGATTCCATTTTTGAAAATCAAGGTGTAGGGATTTTGGGGTTGTGTAACATATTAATGCTTAAAATATATTAAAAAATAGCACTAAAATTTATGTGAAACAATAAGCTTCAAAATGGAGGTAGAAGAGATATAATTGTGAGTAAAGGAAAGAAATTTTTTATACACCCTATCATTTTCATTCATGTCATTACTTCTTGTTCTAATGAATACCCTTACAATAGTATTAACAAATTTATCAGCTCATTGGCTTATAAGATAAAATTCTAAAACTTATGTTGCTAAAATGTTGAGGCTAAGTAATGAATACCCTTACAATAGTATTAACAAATTTATCAGCTCATTGGCTTATAAGATAAAATTCTAAAACTTATGTTGCTAAAATGTTGAGGCTAAGTAGGAAAAAATACAATAATATAAACAAATCTATCAACTCAATGGCTTACAAAGATAAATAAAACCTATCTATCAACTCATCGGCCTACAAAAATAAAATTCTAAAATTTATGTTGCTAAAATGTTAAGGCTTTTTAGGGAAAAAAACAATTGCACCAACCCCTTCTCTTTACAAACATAGAAAACATTCCCCTAAAATGTAAATTTAACTTTATTACTCTTATTAAGTTTGCTACGGTGATGATGTCAACCGATTCCCGAAGGGAGTGAATGGGATGAAAAACCAACGGGGCTTCTTTTAATGGAAATAAATGGACAACTTTTATACAAATGTTGTAAATAAGGGTGACACTCACTGCTATTTGAACTAGTGAAGATATGCAAGATGGTGCAAAACTTGTGGTGATAAGAGGAGCTTAATTCCTTTCCCTATTTTTTTTATGTATTTGTAATTTTGTGGTTTTTCGTTGTATTTTTGGTTTTTTTATTTTATACAAAATAAAATAATCTTGATGTGTTTCAAAAGGAGACATGTTCGATATGCAACCATGCAATTCCAAACAATGTTTAGGGAATGTGATAGTATTTGGATGAAACAAGGGTGGGTATCTTGGGTGGATCTCCTTGGGATGGGTAAAGGAAGGATTGGATGTAGATGGGGCTTTAGCAGGTAAATGTAGTGAAATAATGTGTTTAGCAGTGTGCTAAGAAGCAAAACATAGAACCAATGGTAATTAGTTAGGAGTTTGATGATAGAGGTCAACAAATGGTAAGATTGAAGCATTAAGATATTAATGCAAAGTGGACTAGATGGAATCCTAATCCCAAGGGAAATGATTGAAATATGTGCCAGAATGAAAAAGACACTAAACTAGGGAAACCCATTTGAGGAAGAGTGCTATTGTTTAATGAGTATGTCTATGTAGTTCATAATGTTGAGGTCATTCACCAGGATGTGGTGAAACCTATGAAAAAATCATAGGTGGAAAAAGGTTGAAATGTGGTGTTTGTAGAGGGTAAGTCTATACCTAGTGCCATTGTAGATAATATACCTAAAGTGGGACTATCGAAGATCATGAAAAAATGATGCCTTTGATGATATCCTACACACATACAACATAACTCGTGGCATGAGAATGCTAAAAAAACAAAATTCAAAAATTATACACCGTACATGGATCTGTCATTGGATGCAATGAAGGATTAGAAGATGTGCTAGAATGGATCCAATAATGGTGAGAAAATGGAGCCTCATCGATAGAAGGTTTGACATAAGCTAAGTGGGCAAGGTCACTGATGGAGAGGGTGGTGTTACTTGAATAGTGAGCAACATATAGCACTAAGATAAGTGGAGGCCCAAGAAAAGAAGCAAGCAATGTTTGTATTAAATGAACAGTATGGTGATATTGTCGGGTAGAGGGGGTAGGGATTATTGTTAGATGGTAGCAAGGGAGTAGCAAAGTGGCCACTATTGGGGGGATCATACAATCATGGGTATAATGACCAAATTATTCATAAATGGAGCATGGGTGACTAGTCATAAGCTAAGTTGCATAAGGCTATNTGGGGGGGTGCATTTGGTAGTGATAAAATGGTGAGAGAAACAACCAATTAGAGAAGCTCTACAAACTTGGAACAATGGTGAGTGTAGTGACCTAACTAGTACACATCATAAAAGGGCACAAGGATGGGGAGCCCAAACACGACTAGCATGTCACTATATGGGTGAGGTTGGCTTAGGATCAAAGATGGAGGTACCCACAACATTCATATTGTCTTTCATCTGTTTGTAGTTCTTTTGTGGACAAGTCTTAGTCTTCCACCTTAGCTTCATAGGTACATATTGATTACTAAATGAATGTTCACCAAGGAGAGACTTGTAGGGGAGAAGACTAATCTAATAAATAACCTAGTGGTAGGGTTGATATGCGGGGGGAAAAGTAACCAAACTAGTAATCAAATTGTTAACTAAAAAAGGTTGAAACATCATTAGGTCTTCCAACTACTTCAACTATTAGAAAGAGAAAAGAAACTATTATATAAAGTTCTCTTGGTTGATGTTTTTAAAAGAAAGAGTCCACTATTTTAAAAACAAAAATTAACTTAAAAAAATACAAAATAATAACTCTTGAACCAACAAAATTGAAAAAGATGCATACTTACTTACCCTATTCAATTTGATTCATTTTTTAATAGTTATCAATTACATTTAGTATACTTAAAATCCCTATCGATATACACCAACAAAACTATTAACAATTACAATTAAAATATAAATAAACAACACACGAAATGAGAAAAAGATTTGTCCATTGATTCGTTCTCAAAAGTTTTATAACATGGTTATGAATTTTGAGTCTCTGGGCCGTTATAGCGTATGAAGACAAGAGTATTTATAGGTCTTTACATGATTAAAACTACTTAAACAAAACATCCATGGGGAGCGTCTTAACTACGGATATGGTCATTGACAATGGTGTATTTGATGTACAAGATTTCCATAGAATAGATTGCGTGCCTTTAAAGTCTCCTTGCTAAATCTTTGATTTCTAACTATAATGATTAGACCACTATGCTACTCAATTTTGATAAAACACAATATTTTTTCTTTAATGTTGATAACTTTTCATTGACATGTTCCTGATTGTGAACGTTGAAAGTTAATCTTATGGCTTTTAGAGTTTCTAGTCAAACATATGGCTCGAATTTACAAATACCTCGACTAAGTTTTGTGATGGCTATTTTCAAAGCGTTTGGATAGCCCATTGAATGATGATGGGATTATGATAGTGAAAGAAATATGGATCCCCTCTTTTCTCTCACAAAATAGGGTTACTTTATCATGAAATATGTGGTTCTTATCCCATGATCATGAGGTTTTTATGCTTTCTTTCCCTCTTATCCTCTTATCAACTAGGAAAACATGAAATTGATAAAGTGGCATGCAAGGTTCATAGATAATGACTTTTGGCACCTTTTCATGGCTATTGATGGTATGGAGTCTTGAAAGTGTTAATGGAGGGGTATCTTATGTATGATTTCTTGATGTTGTGGTTATGATCGAGGTTAACAATATTAAGGGGTGATTGTGATTTAGTTTAACATTATTAAGAGGAGGCAAATTCAATTTTAACTTTTTAACATTGCAATGTTGACTAGACAAATCCAAACAAGGAAAACACATTTAAAGAAGAGAAATAGGGGAGAGAAATTCCTCTCACCCACGTGATTGTAGAAGAAATAAAGGGGAGGAAATTCCCTTTAAGTCCCCCACAATTGTGATGTTGAATGTGAAACCTTGTATTATTCAATGATCAATTTTAGGGAAGAAATAACTGGGAGAAAAAATCACTCTTTTTCATGCTAATTAGGAGATTATAAAAAGGGGAGAGAAAATTCCCTCATGGTTGTGTGATTGGGAAGGAAAATTCCCTCACAAATGTGTGATTAGGAGATAAAGATCATGTTGTGACTAGGAGATAAAGATAATGTTGAAAAAATAAAGAGGAGGAAATTCCTCCATCCTAAAAATGGTGTAATGTCGATTAGGTGTCTGCCATATCAGCTAATTAGGGGATGAAATTCGTTCGTAATGTCTTTGACTATTAAAAATAAATGCACACTATGGTCATCATGACAAATGAATGGGGGTGGCCCCATACATATCCACTATGTCATGCCATCTAAAAATCCACCAACTCCTCAAACATCACTGATAAGAAATCATTCAAAATTATGGAACACTACCACTAGAGAATATGCAGACATAAAATTAATAGTCATAACTAGCTTTGGAATTCCCTCAATGGTGTTTACCTCATATGGGAAAGTAGAGTCATCAAAGTGAAGTTGAAAGTTGTTGTCTTCCCTTAAACTACAACTATCCATTTACTATTCATCACAAGTCTCTTCTAAATCACACCAAGCCTATATGTCTCCAGTATATGTTAAAGGATATGTTTTGTCAATGACATATAGTTCCTCATATATTCAATAAGTCTCCTGAATATATGTACACTTGTGGATCACATCCTACAAGATTTTGGCCACTTTCTGTTAGCTCATGTTTCTCAACATTGTCATTCTTAGGTTCCATTAGGGTGTTGAGGCGGCAAAATTTAATGGCCCTGACATCCTTAATATTGATAAGAATTTCTATGATAACCCTACTCTAAAAATCGCACAACCAATGTGCATCTAAACGTGTTGGCCCTACTACAAGTGGGTTCATAAACAAAGAAAAATTCATGCAACAACAATTTCCTGCTAGGGTTTTGAGGCCCCAACTTGAAACGGGTATAATTTTTGTGATATTACTCTAAATTTATATTATGACTACAATTATGAAATCTCAAAGAACCTATGTTTCAATAGTGTTGGTTTCGTTGAAATCTATGCACTCTGTAAAAAAATATTTGCTCTGAAATACTCACAACCATCACCCAAAAAGCCATAGAATAGTTGATTTTAAGTTAGCAATATATTCACTTCTTTAACTTTCATTTGAACCTTTTTTTTTAATTGGGTGCTTTTTGAAGAGAAACTTAGATATGCAATTTATATCTTTAGGTTCTACATAGAAATTTGTACAAATAGAAGTGTTGCAACCATATTTTTCCTTTTGAAAATATGCAAAAACAGAAAAAGTAAAAGAAAATCATTCCCCTTTATTTACAAAGAAAAAGCTTCAATATCAATTGTTATAATCCTTAACCCTTAAAATTAAAGTATGAACAAAGTATCTAAGAATGAGATATAAATTCTCATTTACTTCATATATCAAAAGTTGTAGTCTAATTGTTCTACGTTTTCTCTTTTTTCGGTGATATTTTTTGTTTAATTTTGCTCAAAATCTAGCGAGAAATTGTTGGATCTGCAAATTTGAGTGGTTAATTTTGTATAATCTGAGTGTCCCGGTGATTTCTCAACACCCTGAATCCATTTATGGATTCAAAATGCAATTTAAACAACAAAAAATATGATCTCGTGTAGATTTATGTTGTCGGATTCCATCCAAAAAGATCAAAACGTAGAACAATTAGACAACACCATATCAAAATACCCTTATGTAAGGAAACACTATACAAAGATCCTTTATTGGAAATATCAACTCTTGGGACAACCTCTTAATGAGCTAAACTCCATTACAATATAATCTAATAAATAATTCATAAAGAGAACTATGTCTTTAATTATAGTTATTCTTATTTATAATTAACTACAAAACTCCAATCATAATCAATACTAACTATCGTGGATCTTCTTTAATAAAACTACATTATATTTATTAAATGTAACTATTTAATAAACTTTATTTAATAATAATAAACATAATGAACCCATTCCAACTTACATTATTAAATAGACATTATATCCCTATTACTTTTAATAAATAAAAAAATTACTCCAAAATCCATGCATATTGAATACTATAATATAAAATCCAAATAACATTTGATTCATTTATCAACTATCATAAAATTAAATTATGATTTATAATGATAGAATTTGAAAATTATGATTAATAATAATAGACTTTGAAATTTGTATTTAATTTTTTTCCACATATAAACATAATTAGAAGAGAATGCATATAAACAGTTTCTTCATTACTTAAACATAATTAGAAGAGAATGCACATAATTAGAAGAGAATGTGTATAAACAGTTTCTTCATTACTTGGACTTATGCTTATAGGTTAAGAGGATAAACGAGTCGTTTTAAGAATTGATGAGAGACAAAGAAACATTATAGATTATATAAACATCCCTTGAAGCAAGTTTTCAGTTACATGGTAATGCATGCATGCATGCCAAACACATCCATTTTTCTTGAAGGAAATATCTTCGGACTCGGGATTGCTCAACTTTTTGAGACTTACAAAAAAGCACACTTGAGTCCCAACTAATGTTAGTGACACAATTAGTTTGCATTCAAGAGACATTCTATGCTTTGACAATTATTGACCTTAAAATCAAAGTGCAGTTCAAGAGACATTTTAGGCTGAGAACTTTGATTTTAAGCTCAAGGATTTGTTGAGCTTATTTTCTATGGTAGCTTCTTTGATAATCCAATTATAATCATAGAGGGGTATTATGGTGAAAGAGGTAGTTCCATACCTAGTCCTTTTACCAATTGCTTGTGGAAATTATGTCCATCTTAAAGTGAAGATTGTCTGGAATATTTCTTGGATTTTTCTTTAATGACCAGCATATTACAGTTAGAGATCTTAACAAATTGTTTAATGTTAACCCTCCTTGGGGTTCCATATAGGTCATTTATGGTTCTAATGCCCTTCTTATAAAAGTCTTATATCATTAGATGATGGTATATCTCCCAAAGATTTCAACAATCCATGCTATCATGGTGTCCACCATAAAGATTGGTTGCTAAAATAAATGCCAGAGTGGATTTACTCCCCATTCCATTTGAGGCACAGAGGACCCTTGAATTTGAGGCACAGAGGACCCTTGAATTTTGATGAGTGTTGGGGTAACTAGCAAGTCATGAAATTCTGATCCTTTCCCACATTTTCCCACACAACTCACTATGTGGCTCAACTTTTGATATAAAGGAAATCAAGTTGCTATGATACACTCATTGGGTGTAGTGTTTCTCTCTGAAGCTTAACATCAAACTTTCAAAGACACCAATATCCCCAAAGTCCTTGGGAATGCATCTAACCTCCCTTCGCACATGGTGCGGGCCTTTTTGTGATCAACATTGGCCCACAGAAAATAAATGAATTGTTGAATAAGTTGATTGTATGTCCTAGATGAATGAATTCCATTCAGTTTTTGGCCTATCAAGACAAACTACATTGTAGTTGGATTTACCTGTAAGACCGTGTATTTTTCTAGTTACTTTTGCTTGAAGGTTTCTTGTATGTTTATATTCAATTTGCATCTTCGTACAGTTTCCTCTTCTGCCACTGCAAGAAACGAGCCACTGACAATACCTACTTACTAGTTGTTGGCCATTCTCAATTAGCAAAATATTTTCATTTATTTTTCCTTTCATTGCCTTCCTTGCCATTGTATAGTCTGGGGCATGTACATTGCTTTCTTATGCTCAGTAGTCATCATGTTCTCATAGGCTTGGAAGATGATGTTATAATGGTCAGCATAGTGATGAGCCATTTTTGGTTTTCCAATGATATGTCTAGTAGCTTGAATAATAGTTACTCACTTAGGGTTATGCTTGGTAGCCATGGCTGTAGAGAATTGCTTGGATGATATGTCCTTGACTTTTAGCAACTGTAGATGGCTCAAATTTGGGCTTCCTTTGTTTTGTGCACCTCAACAATTTTCACTACTTGCAAGTTTTGTAGTCCTGGCTGGCAATTACTTATTGGAAGGTTGTGCCTCTAATGGCTTGTTAACCAGATGTGTAGTCATTTCTTCAACCACTTTTTATGGTAGAATTTGCTTTCCATATACACGAAGGAAGAGGGTATTTTGGAAATGGTATCATTCTACCAGTCAATTCAACCCAATCTTCTTCTGGGCTTTGGGATTAAATTTTTTATTTTCCTAATGCTTTTGAGAGACGTTGGGTTCTTCAAATGAGAGACATCGAACTTGTAGGTTGCTTTGGTGAGAGATGGAAGCCCACTTCCCATACAATTACAAATTCATTGGGTTGGTGATCAGATGGAGTTGTGTCTACCACTGCTTGCATTGAGTGGGAGCCCAGGTAGTCAAAGGAAAAGAAACTCTAGTTTACTCACATATCTATAACTAGCCTTTTAAGTTTTTGGCTTTTCTTCAGGAAAAAGTTTGTCCATGTAAAAAAAGTTCATAAAATGCTTCTTTGTACAATTATTGGGATTAAAGATCCACATGTGGGACATCATTATCAGCCATTCCTTGTTTTCTCTAATGCATCATCTCATAGGTAAAAATTAAATGCTTTTTCTTCTTAGGATTCTGGTGTATTTACAAGAACTGGAAACTAGCCAATGTGCTTTTAAACCTTTGGGAAGTGATTGGTCTTCTAGTGCTAAAAATAAGTTATCATGGCTTCACTATGTGAAGATAATTGCTTTACATGTGTATATGATCATCAATGCAGAGAATAAGCTAATAAAGTCTTTGTGTAGGGTCTTCACCCTATAGTAAAATTGTCCCCAAGGTACAGGGCCAACAACATGGCCACCTCCCTTTCTCACCTTTTTTCAGGAGCTCTGGAAAATTGTGCCCTGAGCCTAATGTCTTGTAGTGATATCTGCAACACAATTTTTTGTACTTTGGCTTCCCTCAGGGTACATACTAAAAACTAAGGCAGTGATTACAAAGTTGGAAGTAAAAGATTTATTTGCAGTTGTTGTGAAGTTTGAAACTTTGATATGCTCAAAGTCAAACTAAATGTTCATACAAGGCATCTAATATGTACTCCAGTAGTTAGGTTATTTTGTTCAAGGCAAGTATCTATCTTTAGATAGGAGCTTCTATAAACCCAAAAATCTTTTAGCTTTCCATCTTGGAAACGTGACCTTTAGGAAAAACATGTTACCCTGAGTGTATAGGGGAATATTTTTAATTCAAAGATGAAAGATGTTTGGTTCCCTTCTTTTATATCTGCATGATTTTGGATCTGTATCAACTATTAAGGGAAAATCTTCTTACTAGGTTGGAGATTATCGTGCTTTAAGCTATTATATGCTATGATAATGTAAGCTTTTATACTGATTGAAAGTTTCTTAGGAAGATTGCAAAATGGGATAAACGGTTTAGATTCTAGAAAAACATTTTCCCCTTTAAGGTCCATTGTTTAGACAAGAACAAAATCTAGAGAACTGTTTTTTCATCCAACTGATAATTAATCTCTATCTACAACTATTTATGATGGCAGCATTGGCCCAAATATCATTCAGAATATTTATTAACAATATATTTCCCAAAATGCACATTGAACTATTCTTTTACTAACTATAACAGAACTTTTACTAGCTATAACAGAAGGAGAACTGATCAAATATCTAACCATTGGGGTGTTGTACCATCTTCGCCTCAGCTATTTCATTTTTTTGATTTCTCCTGGATAATTACTGGTACAGGAATTTGGTCCTCCAGTAGGATTTCATTCTGCCTTATCCACATGCCATCAACTTCGGTAATAGAAACTCCATTATTGTGAACTTCCCCCTTGTAAAAAACATAGCTCATGATCCTGATCAACCCTGCCTCTATTACTACCGTACCTTCCTGCAACTCGCTTAGAGTATTCTTATGGTTTTTCTTTAGAATAATCTCATGTAAATCAACCATACCCCTAGGCCCGCTAAGGCTTGATGAATGTATTTCTTCATTTGAGTTGCAATAATGAAAAGTTTTTTAGGTCTAGAGTGGACTGGATTATGGAGGCCTAAGCCAGAGGCTTCTTGGTCCAATTCATTCCCTTCCTCAACCACCCTTTTACACTAGAACCAATTTTATCCTTTTTGCATTGATCCTTTTGTTGGATTACTAAGAGGGGGGCTGAATCCGTAATAGAGCAATTTAATCCTTTTTAACCATATAATCCAAGTGTTATATCAATGTAGCATTATCATCCAATAACTGCAGAGTAAATAAGCAATAAACAAATGAACAATTATACACATACATAATACACAAGTGTTTTACGTGGAAACCCAAAGCGGGAGAAAACCACAGAATGATTTTTCTTATATGTCTTGAAGAATTACATTCATTGGAAGCACCAAATTCCTTTGTTTTCTAGCTGCAAATGGAAGGAGGCTCCAACCCCCTAGTTTCTCAGGCTACAACCTGAGGGAAGCTCCAATTCCCCAATTATCTCGATACAACCAGAAGAAGGCTACAACACCCTAAGTTCTTCGGCTACAACCGGAAGGTGGATACAACCACATGTCCTTGCCCTGTCCAACAACCCTGACGTAGAGGTAGAATGATGAAACCACTATCACACTATCACTGTGAGATATACCACTATACAATTGTATCAACATGTACCATTGACCTGCATTCAACCTGTACAAATTCCCTATAATCAATCTGTACCTGAACTAAACATGCATCAACAAAAGTACAACAGGTGCGCGACCTGTAGTGTTGCAGCACGCATATGTATGCTCCCTATTTGTTATGAAGCTCGTGTATGTACGTGACCAAACTGTTATGCAGCCTACGTATGCCTTCTAAAAACTAGGGTTTCCTTTCTCTTGAAAAAATTATGACCCTCTGTAACTTCTTTCACATAGATCTATAACCTACCACTATATCCAGACTGTATCTGTACCTTGTGCTGGCATCCTCTTTACCCAAAAGCTCTATATATCTCTCTAGTCATGTGCCATATAAATGTGTGTAATCATAAACAAGTATAATATCCCTCACATGATCCATACATCAAACCCTCTCTGGTATTTAGCCTCTCAATACATCAACCACTTCACAAATAGAAGCTCTCAACCATGTACCATAAAAACCCTTAGCTATATGCCAAGAAATACAAGATGTGCCACAACTCTAACAAGATGTATCAATGATAAATTATACCAGCACTGTATTTCTGTAGTTGTGACTTATACAGAAGTTCCCATGCAGCCACTAGTCTCTCTAGGGAGAATTCTCAAATCTCCATAACTATTTCTCGTGCATACATCAAAATCCAACTATTCATAGAAATAAGACATACCTTTTAAACCAATGGATAGATATGATGTATCTAAGCATTGTAGACCTTCCTGGGAGCTTGATCTCATAATCTAGAACGGTTGCATCTTCATCTCTTCAATTTTCCATGGCTTTACCAACATGTACGCACCTTAATACACTGCCAGCTCGCGTACATACGCACCCTAATACATTGTCAACCCGTGTACGCCTTCGTATGTACGCACCCTAATGCACTACCAGCCCGTGTATGCCTCAGAAACTAGGGTTTTTTGGTATTCGTTGTAATTCTGAAACTTTCACCATCAACCCTTCGTACTTCCTCAAACTTTCACAACTTTAGATGTATCAATGAGTACTTGCAATAAGCCTTACACAACAAAAGATATTCAATGTGTTGAAGTGTGATTAAATGAGAGAGCCTTGCCTCTTATTTATACTTTCATGTAGCATCCCACTTTCCTTATTTTAGGGAGTTCTCCATTAACTTTATTATTTAAATAATTTCTTTTGCAAACACTTTGACTTTTTGGGGCTTCTAGATGACTCATGAGGGTCCTCCAACTTCACATGGCCATAACTCTCTAACCGTGAGGAGTTATGTGACGTTATACATACCACATGAAATGGCATGATAAGCACTATACATCTAGGATAGTTTCACTAAAAAATTCATTGACCTTAATCTCATTATTCCACAATTAAGCATGGGTTCTCTAACCATACTTCTAGGATAAATCAA
>JASDQU010242749.1:225534-245442 GCA_032191745.1 Picea mariana
CCTCCACTTATCTTAGTGCTATATGTTGCTCACTATTCGAGTAACACCACCTTCTTCATCGGTTACCTTGTCCACTTAGCTTATGTCAAACCTTCTATCAATGAGGCTCCATTTTCTCACCATTATTGGATCTGTTCTAGCACATCTTCTAATCCTTCATTGCATCCGATGAAAGATCCATGCACAATGTATAATTTTCGAATTTTGTTTTTTTAGCATTCTCATGCCACGAGTTATGTTGCATGTGTGTAGTATATCATCAAAGGCATCATTTTTTCATGATCTTCGATAGTCCCACTTTAGGTATATTATCTGCAATGGTAGTAGGTATAGACTTACCCTCTACAAACAACACATTTCAACCTTTTTCCACCTATGAATTTTTCATAAGTTCCACCACATCTTGGTGAATGCACTCACCATTATGAACTACATAGACATACTCATTAGACAATAACACTCTTCCTCAAATGGGTTTCCCTAGTTTACTATCTTTTTCATTCTGACACCTATTTCAATCATTTCCCATGGGATTAGGATTCCATGTAGTCCACTTTGGATTAAGATCTTAATGCTTCAATCTTACCATTTGTTGACCTATATCATCAAACTCCCAACTGGTTACCATTGGTTCTATGTTTTGCTTCTTACCACATTGCTAAACACATTATTTCACTACATTCACCTGCTAAAGCCCCATCTACATCCAATCCTTCCTTTACCCATCCCAAGGAGATCCACCCAAGGTATCCACCCTTATTTCATCCAACTACTATCACATTCCCTTAAGTTTGGAATTGCATGGTTGCATATCAAACATGTCTCCTTTTGTGAAACATCAAGATTATTTTATTTTGTATAAAATAAAAAAACCAAAAATACAACGAAAAACCACAAAATTACAAATACATAAAAAAAATGGGGAAAGAAATTAAGCTCCTCTTATCACCACAAGTTTTGCACCATCTTGCATATCTTCACTAGTTTGTATAGTAGTAAGTGTCACCCTTATTTACAACATTTGTATAGAGTTGTCCATTTATGTCCATTAAAAGAAGCCCCATTGTTTTTTCATCCCATTCACTCCCTTCAGTTGACATCATCACCATAGCAAACTTAATAAGAGTAGCAAAGTTAAATTTACATTTCGGGGGAATGATTTCTATGTTTGTAAGAAAAGGAGTCGGTGCATTTGTTTTTTTTCCTAAAAAGCCTTAACATTTTAGCAACATAGATTTTAGAATTTTATCTTTGTAAACCAATGAGTAGATAGGTTCTATTTATCTTTGTAAGCCAATGAGTTGATAGATTTGTTTAAATTATTGTTGTATTTTTTCCTATGAAGCCTCAACATTTTAGCAATATAAGTTTTAGAATTTTATCTTGTAAGCCAATGAGCTGATAAATTTGTTAATCCTATTGTAGGGGTATTCAATAGAACAACAAATAATGACATGAAAATGATAGTGTATAAAAAATTTCTTTCCTTTACTCACAATTATATCTCTTCTACCTCCATTTTGAAGTTTGTTGTTTCACATAAATTTTAGTGCTATTTTTTTAATGTATTTTAAACATTGATATGTTATGCAACCCCAAAATCCCCTACACCTTGATTTTCAAAAGTGAAATCCCTATCCCTTTGAATTAAATTTTAGTGTTATTTTTTTTTAAATATTAATTTTTAAAATGTTTTAAACTTTGATTTGTTATGTAACCTCGAAGTTCCATGCACCTTGATTTTAAAAAATGGCATCCCTCTCCCCTTGAATTATGGCACACTAGTTATAACAAATGAAGGATCCTTAAAGACACAGTATAGAGGAATAATTGATTTCTCCAACAATCCAACACAAATTTCAGCCACATAAAAAAGAACCATATTGTTCAATCAATATTTTAAGTATTGGATTGGTTAATATATTTTTTTCTAATTGTAACATAAGGTAAAAATGCATGTTTTCAATAATGAAGTTAAGGTTTGTGGGGAAATTCCCTACCTATTTGTATATTAGTCATAGTGATTATATATGGATTTGGATTATGTAATGTAATATATATGTGTGTGTGTGTGTGTGTGTGTGTGTGTGTGTAATCATTATATGGAGGGAGTCTTTTGTCCCACAAACAAGGGGTCTCATATACCGATTTGATGTCTAGTTTGGCCATGAGAGAGAGTGTGTCTCACTAATATGAAAAAAGAGAGTTAAAAAGTGGACAAACTCATCCTTTTTGACAAGTTTAGTTTTTCCAACAAATCAAAGTTTTTCCTTGATCCATTAATTTTTCTTGAAATTCCAATGAGATAGATCTTTTTAAATGGGCTAAAACCCCTACCAACAAAGTTCCATGGTAAAAGTTCCCATCAATAAAGTGGAACTATAATTTTTGGCAAAAGTCCTACTGAAATTGGAGAAGAATTTTGAGAGAGAAATGATTGAGTTTGTCCACTTTTTAATTTACTCCTATGAAAAACATTTAATTGTTAGATTTTAATTATTGATAAAATAAAAAATAAATATAACTTTGGTGATTGATTCTAAGAGATGCCATGTCAAATTTCAAAAAACATGTCAAATTTCAAAAACATTATAAACATTATAGATAAAGTTAAAAGTTTTTTTATTTTTTAAAGACTATTCTTTTTATATTTGTGTGCACTATTCATTTTAGCCTTTCGACAATTCATGGCAATAAACTTTTAATGAACAAGTGTTGCAATGTAGCGTAGTCCCTGGCGAACCGAAATTGCCAAAGATTTGCTTGGTGATTCTTGTTAGACCTAATGACTCCTTTTTGCAACAAGTTGATTATTTTATTAGAAAATGGAGTTTTTAAAATTAAACAGGTTAACAATGAATTTGAAAGCTTATTTTAGTTTCCATTATATTGGAAATTAGTTTCCAATATATTGAAATGAATGAAGTTTGAATTGAAAGCTTATTTTCATTTCAGTAAGAACCAACTCCTTCTTACAACACGTTGATTATTTTATTAGAAAATGGAATTTTTTAAATTAAACAGGTTAACAGTGAATTCAAAAGGTTAACAATGAATTTGAAATCTTATTTTAGTTTCCAGTATATTGAAAATTAGTTTCCAATATATTGAAATGAATGAAGTTTGAATTGAAAGCTTATTTTAATTTCAGTATATTGAAATGAATGAAGTTTGAATTGATTTTATGTAGGTGGAGGAGAAGGTGAAGGGATCTGTGGGCACTATGCAGAGCGCCATGGAGGTTTTGAAGCATCCTTTGGGTGAAGCATCCTTTGAGTGGAAGCGAAGGGGCTGGAGATGACGGGGATCAAAACAAGTGAGAAGGGATTTTTATCTTTCCTTGACTTTATGTTTTGTCTTGGCTCAGCTTCTGAAGACCGATTACAATAGTTCTTGTATTTATTATTAATAAATGTTTGATATGAAAACAGATTGGAAGGAAAATAACCGTGCAATTTCTTTAACAATAGTCTACATTCTGGACCAAGTAAAGAACAATTATGAAAGTTTATTTTGGACATGGAAGGAAACTACCTAGGCAATTTATTTACAATAAGTAAAGCACAATCAATAAGGTCCCTTACACAGAGATGGAAAGACAATAATTTTTCAATTCCTTTAACAATAGTGTACATTCTAAGAATCTGTCAAAGTACGAGGAAGAAGCCATGTTTAAGTTAAGTCGAAGGTCAATATACTGCATAGGCAATTTCTTTACGATAAGTAAAGAAAAATCAATAAGGTCCCTTATGCACAGATGGAAAGACAACAATTTTGCAATTCCTTTAACAATAGTGTACATTCTAAGAATCTATCAAAGTATGAGGAAGAAGCCATGTTTAAGTTAAGTCGAAGGTCAACATAATGCATACCTGTTTGAAGAAATATTTCAAGATACTGCATACCTGTTTGAAGGGATACTATGGTGACATTCAAGATTACCCTTGATGAGATGGCAATAGCACACACTGAAGGCCACAAAAATTCCTAAGACTACCACATTTTAGTCCTATTTTTATAGGCAATACAATTGTTTTTATAGGAAATACAATCAAGAGCATGATAACTAGACTAGACTGACATTAGTGAAATTACAAGAAACCCAAATCAATGCAACACTGAAACATATCAATCAGGAAACATAAATCTACATTGTTTATGCTAGCAAGCAATGCAACTAGAAATAAGTAGTAACTGCACCAACTAGACTATGCAAAATAGTAATGGTTCCAAGCACTAGATAGTTATAATTAATAGTAGTATCACAAAGTAGTAGGATCATGGTTTTGTAGAAATGGTACACTAGAGGTAACATATATAGTTTTAACTATTATCTATATGAATGATCAATATACAAGTAATATGCATAAAACCCTCTCTATTGTTCTTGTATGTAACCTTCTCTAAGTCCTTTACAGAGAATTCAGACATGTAACTAGCACATTTTACTCCCAAGCTCATGAAGAAGCTTACTTAAAAAACTCAAAGACATCAGTTAGACTTATGAAATATAAGTTTTGTTACAAACAAAAAGCTTTTGATATTAACATGTATCAGTATCCCTTACAATCTACTTGTTGATACTGAGAGGGGGGTGAATTAGTATCAAGTACAATTTAAAACCTTTTTCAACTTATACTTAAACCATTCAACTATATCCAATGAGAAATGAACAATAGTGTAAGAGTTACACCAATACACCACAATACACCATGCACAATATATGAGAAATAATCAATAGTTATTGTTCAAGGGAAGTAATGACTTCCAAAGGTAGCTACAGCTTCCAAATGTAAAGGGAGGGATAAAACTCCAAGAGGAATATACAATACTCCAATATAAAGAGAGGATTTAACTCTCCATCCTTACCCCTTCCTTTCACCCAAAAACAAGTTATAGAGAGAATGGTAGACTTTGTTCAATTCTGGTTTATTCAGGAGACCGAACTTGCACATAATGCCCCGCGCTCAATATTTAACATCAGATTCTGAAACTTGCACACAAGAAACTATAGTCCGTACTATTTCCAATTCAATTTGTCCCACTTCATTTGGATTCTCTATGAAGAAGTTATGACTGTTTTACCCATAACACCTTAGAACACATCACCAAAACACTTCATCCTCCCTTGAAATTTGACCTTCTTTACTTTTGTTTTCCTCTGAAATTCGACTTGTGTATCAAATGAATGTATAATGATATTTATTTATACCATTTATGTCACTTCCTTTTAACATTAGGGCCGACTTGACAATTTCTTATTTTATAATTCTTTTCTTTAATTATCTTTAGGGCCTACATGTACTTCCTTCAATTCACTTTGTCATCTTCAAAAATTCATTTCTCCTCAACCATGAGGATCCACATGACGTGCCACATACCACCGGAAACAACATGATGTATACTATCCATCCATGGGTCTTGTATCTACATGTGCATTTTCCTTCATGTCCAAATACCTTCATTAATCTTGCGGTCCAAAACCCATGACTAGGGTTGACATCAATGACAACAGCCAATCTTCCAACACTACTCCCAAATGGTTTATGGATTATACAGAGGGCAAGAGACCAAAACATTCTTTCACTGAATGGATGCAACTCAACTCATATGCCAGGGAGAGGGGTATACAACAATAAAAAACATGAGACTGAAAGTGAAAATAGTGTAGGTAACCAACCAAACATCAGAATCGACCGATGACTCCATTTATGAATTGGTTTACTAAAAAATACAAATATGAAAATTTTAATGAAAAAAAAATATAGTCATGCACATCAATCTAAATCCAAAGATTCCAAACCATTAGAGACAAAAAAAAATGTGAAATCTACTCATGTATACACCATGTAAGGGTGAATATCAGTTGGATTTCACATTTGAAGTGGATTTCTTTAAATTGATTCTACTGAATGAGGAGCTTAGGATCAAAACATTCTCCTTTGTATTCAAAATTAACTCAGGGTTTTAGGGCATACAAATTACAAACCATGACATGTAATAATTGTGCATCGGTAAGCTTCAAAGTCAACATTCCTTTGTAAATCCCTTACACAATAGAGTAGATTTATGTGTACTTCATATTTCATACAACTAATGTAATTTAGATCCAACAATGTCTTGGAATTTCGTTATTTGAAACTTCACCATATGACTATTACATATTGCACCTTCATTCTGGCTTGTCTTTACAGGGAAGAGGAAGCAATGCCCATGCTCAGACTGGTTCAAAATGGAACCAACTAAAATGGCCAGTTCAAACTAGTTCATACCAAACTGGCCAGTTCCTACACTTAACCAACCAGTTCGATACAAAACCAACCTCTGAACCAGTTTAATAGATAGGTTCATTGTGTTTGGATGACAATAGAGAAAATGACAAGGCAAAATCAATAGATTGGATGACCTCTTAGACCTCTCAACAATGTTCAACAATGGTTAGAAAATTAATCCTTTTCATCAGTGTTACAGAGGGTTGTGCTACCCCAGGTGAAGTATGTGTCTCCCATGCTTTCTACAATTCCAGGAAGGCAGAACTCAGTGGGCGATGTTTCCCCACATCCCCCATTTGAGGAAACTCAGGGAGGGGTTCCCTTTTGTGGGGGACTCCTAGGTGTTCCCCCACAATTTTTTCCCAATTTGTTCATGCTTTCATTGTTCATGTTTTTGTAACTTTTCATTGTTTCTCATATATTTAAATTTTATTTTTTTTATTCTAGACAGGGTCCCCTATATCGAAGACCATGACATTTTCTGTAATGTTTCCTAAAATGTGGGGGGGGGGGGGTGGTCTCAACACATCCCCCATACACATTTTCTTGTTCCCAGGTACCCCCGACTCAGAAATTCGATGGAAGATTGCTTTTAATTTGTAAATATGTTTCATCATGAAATAAGCCAATCTTTAGACTCTACTGGATTAAAGAACTTTGGAGATGGGAAATTTATCCACAACTATCACTTTGGCAATAAATTACTATGCCAACCTTGCAAAGGTGGAAACGTTCACTACAAATTATCAACATTAAGGGACAAGATCTGACCAAAATAACCCTAGAATGACAACCATCTCAAAATAATGATTGGTACAGATGGGCCGAAAATGAGAAACTGCTCTTGTTATCATAAAGTAAACAAAGGGAAATCATAAATTTGGCAAGGAGAAGGAATAAGCATGAATATCATGCTAAGGAAATGGATATCCAACCTCGGGATTGTTAAACAAAGTTAGTTGTGAAGTCCCTTGTATCATAATCATGGATGGAACAAAAGGATAAAGATCAAAAAGAGACCTGAGACCAGAAAGAGGGAGACACAGAAAGGATGAATCAGTGAAAAGAACCCCTAAACCCTCCACTTTGGAAGAGAATGACGACAAGTATTTACAAGACAAGCTGAAGGAACAATGCTGGGAGAGAATTAGTACAGAAACGTAGTTGAGATACAACATATAATTAGCGAACAAGACAAAGGTGTTGATTAAGGTTGGTTGTCATTGATGTCAACCCTTGAAGAAATTTTGGTAGCACAAAGGTTTGGGTAATAGACCCAAGTTTGTTTGATAACTCATTATTGTCTTGTTATAGTTGATAAGAAGTACAAATGGATGAACTCCAAAGTGCCCCCCTTATGGTGAAATCCCTCATGGGAAGACACTTTGCGGATTGAGTTATCCTAGAAGTATGGTTAGAGAAACCATGCTTAATTGTGGAATAATGAGATGGAGGTCAGTGAATTTTTCGGTGAAACTATCCTAGATGTATAGTGCTTGTCATGCCATTTCANGTCACATAACTCCTCACGGTTAGAGAGTTATGGCCATGTGAAGTTGGAGGACCCTCATGAGTCATCTAGAAGCCCCAAAAAGTCAAAGTGTTTGTAAAAGAAATTGTTTAAATAATAAAGTTAATGGATAAATCCCTAAAATAAGGAAAGTGGGATGTTACATGAAAGTATAAATAAGAGGCAAGGTTTTCTCATTTAATCACACTTGAACACATTGAATATCTTTTGTTGTGTAAGGCTTATTGCAAGTACTCATTGATACATCTGAAGTTGCGAAAGTTTGGGGAAGTACTAAGGGTTGACGGTGAAAGTTTCAGAATTACAACGAATACCAAAAAACCCTAGTTCCTGAGGCACACACGGGTTGATAGTGCATTAGGGTGCGTACATACTAAGGCGTACGCGAGTTGACAGTGTATTAGGGTGCGTATGTATGCGAGCTGGCAATGTATTAGGGTGCGTACATGTTGGTAAAGCCATGGAAACTTGAAGAGACGAAGATGCAACGGTTCTATATTATGAGATAAAGCTCCCAGGAAGGTCTACAGTGTTTACATACATCAGATCTATCCATTGGTTCAAAAGGTATGTATTATTTCTATGAATAGTTGGATTTTGATGTATGCATGAGAAATAGTTATGGAGATTTGAGAATTCTCCCTAGAGAGACTACTGGCTACAAGGGAAACTTTGTATAAGTCATAACTACAAAAATACAGTGCTGGTATAATTTGTCATTGATACATCTTGTTAGAGTTGTGGCACATCTTGTATTTCTTGGCATATAGCTAAGGGTTTTTATGGTACATGGTTGAGAGATTTTATTTGTGAAGTGGTTGATGTATTGAGAGGCTAAATACCATAGAGGGTTTGATGTATGGATCATGTGAGGGATATTATACTTGTTTATGACTACACACATTTCTATGGCACATGACTAGAGAGATATATAGAGCTTTTGGGTAAAGAGGATGCCGACACAAGGTACAAATACAGTCTGGATACAGTGACAAGTTATAGATCTATGTGAAAGAAGTTACAGAGGGTCATAATTTTTTCAAGAGAAAGGAAACCCTAGTTTTCAGAAGGCATACGTAGGTTGCATAATAGTTTGGTCACGTTCATACACATGCTTCATAACATATAGGGAGTGTACATATGCGTGCTGCAACACAACAGGTTGCATACCTGTTGTACTTTTGTTGATACATGTTTAGTTCATGTACAGATTGATTACAGAGCATTTGTATAGGTTGGATACAGGTCAGTGGTACATGTTGATACAGTTGTACAATGACATATCTCACAGTGATAGTGTGACAGTGGTTTCATCATTCTACCTCTATGTCAGGGCGGTTGGACAGGGCAAGGACACGTGGTTGTATCCACCTTCCGGTTGTAGCCGAAGAACTTAGGGGGTTGTAGCCTCCTTCTGGTTGTATCCAGAGAATTGGGGAGTTGGAGATTCCCTCAGGTTGTAGCCTCAGAAACTAGGGGGTTGGAGCCTCCTTCCATTTGCAGCTGGAAAAAAAAGGAATTTGGTGCTTCCAATGAATGTAATTCTTCAAGACATATAAGAAAAAACATTCTGTGGTTTTCTCTCGCTTTGGGTTTCCACATAAAACACTGGTGTACTATGTATGTGTATGCTTGTTCATTTGTTCATTGCTTATTTACTCTACAGTTATTGGATGATAATGCTACATTGATATAATACTTGGATTATATGGTTAAAAAGAATTAAATTTCTTTATTACGGATTCACCCCCCCTCTTAGTAATCCAACAAAAGGATCAATGCCAAAAGGACAAAATTGGTTCTAGTGTAAAAGGGTGGTTGAGGAAGGGAATGAATTGGACCAGGAAGCCTCTGGCTTAGGCCTCCATAATCCAGTCCACTCCAGAACTAAACAAATTTTCATTATTGCAGCTCAAATGAAGAAATACATTCATCAAGCCCTAGTGGGCCTAGGGGTATGGTTGATTTACATGAGATTATTTTAAAACAAACCATAAGAATATTCTAAGTGAGTTGCAGGAGGTTATGGTAGTAATAGAGGCAAGGTTTATCAGGATCATGAACTATGTTTTTTACAAGGGGGGAAGTTCACAATAATGGAGTTGCTATTACCAAAGTTGATGGCATGTGGATAAGGTAGATTGAAATCCTACTAGAGGACCAAATGCCTATACCAGTAATTATCCAGGAGAAATCAGAAAAATGAAATAGCTGAGGGGAAGATGGTACAACACCCCAATGGTTAGATATTTGATCAGTTATCCTTCTGTTATAGTTAGTAAAAGAATAGTTCAATGTGCATTTTGGGAAATATATTGTTAATAAATATTATGAATGATATTTGGGCCAATGCCGCCATCAGAAATAGTTGTAGATAGAGATTAATTATCAATTGGATGAAAACACGGTTCTCTAGATTTTGTTATTGGCTAAACAATGGATCTTAAAGGGGGAAATGTTTTTCTATAATCGAAACCATTTATCCCATTTTGCAATCTTCCTAAGAAACTTTCAATCAATATAAAAGCTTACAGTATCATAGCATATAATAGCTTAAAGCAGGATAATCTCCAACCTAGTAAGAAGATTTTCCCTTAATAGTTGATACAGATCCAAAATCATGCAGATATAAAAGAAGGGAACCAACCATCTTTCATCTTTGAATTAAAAATATTCCCCTATACACTCAGGGTAACATGTTTTTCCTAAAGATCATGTTTCCAAGATGGAAAGCTAAAAAAATTTTGGGTTTGTAGAAGCTCCTATCTAAAGATAGATACTTGCCTTGAACAAAATAACCTAACTACTAGAGTACATATTAGATGCCTTGTATGAACATTTATTTTGACTTTGAGCATATCAAAGTTTCAAACTTCACAACAACTGCAAATAAATCTTTTACTTCCAACTTTGTAATCACTACCTTAGTTTGTAGTATGTACCCTGAGGGGAGCCAAAGTACAAGAATTTGCGTTGCAGATATCACTACAAGACATTAGGCTCAGGGCACAATTTTGCAGAGCTCCTGAGAAAAGGTGAGAAAGGGAGGTGGCCATGTTGTTGGTCCTGTACCTTGGGGACAGTTTTACTCTAGGGTGAAGACCCCACACAAAGACTTTATTAGCTTATTCTCTGTGTTGATGATCATCTACGCATGAAAAACAATTATCTTCACATAGTGAAGCCATGATAACTTATTTTTAGCACTAGAAGACCAATCACTTCCCAAAGGCTTAAAAGCACATTGGCTGGTTTCCAGTTCTTTTAAATACACCGGAATCCTAAGAAGAAAAAACATTTAATTTTTACCTATGAGATGGTGCATCAGAGAAAACAAGGAATGGCTGATAATGATGTCCCACATGTGGATCTTTAATCCCAATAATTGTACAAGGAAGCATTTTATGAAATTTTTTTACATGGACAAATTTTTCCAGAAGAAAACCTAGAAACTTAAAAGGCTAGTTATAGATATATGAGTAAACTAGAGTTTCTTTTCCTTTGATTACCTGGGCTCCCACTCAATGCAAGTCATGGTAGACACAACTCCATCTGATCACCAACCCAATGAATTTGTAATTTCATGGGAAGTGGGCTTCCATCTCTCACCAAAGCAACCTACAAGTTCGATGTCTCTCATTTGAAGAAGCCAACGTCTCTCAAAAGCATTAGGAAAATAAAGAATTTAATCCCAAATCCCAGAAGAAGATTGGGTTGAATTGACTGGTAGAATGATACCATTTCCAAAATACCCTCTTCCTTCATGTATATGGCAAGCAAATTCTACCATAAAAAGTGAGATGAATAAAAAGTGGTTGAATAAATGACTGTACATCTGGTTAACAAGCCATTAGAGGCACAACCTTCCAATAAGTAATTTCCAGCCAGGACTACAAAACTTGCAAGTAGTGAAAATTGTTGAGGTGCACAAAACAAACTGAGCCCAAATTTGAGCCATCTACAGTTTCTAAAAGTCAAGGACATATCATCCAAGCAATTCTCTACAGCCATGGATACCAAGTATAACCCTAAGCGAATAACTGTTATTCAAGCTACTAGACATATCATTGGGAAACCAAAAATGGCTCATCACTATGTTGACCATTATAACATCATCTTCCAAGCCTATGAGAACATGATGACTATTGAGCATAAGAAAGCAATGTACATGCCCCAGGCTATACAATGGAAAGGAAGGCAATGAAAGGAAAAATAAATGAAAATATTTTGCTAATTGAGAATGGACAACAACTAGTAAGTAGGCATTGCCAGTGGCTTGTTTCTTATAGTGGCAGAAGAGGCAACTGTAAGAAGATGCAAATTGAATTGAAACATACAAGAAACCTTCAAGCAAAAGTAACTAGAAAAATACACGGTCTTACAGGTAAATCCAACTACAATGAAGTTTGTCTTGATAGGCCACAAACTGAATGGAATTGATTCAGCTAGGACATACAATCAACTTATTCAACAATTCATTTATTTTCTATTGGCCAATGTTGATCACAAAAAGGCCTCCACCATGTGCAAAGGGAGGTTAGATGCATTCCCAAGGACTTTGGGGATATTGGTGTCTTTGAAATTTTGATTTTAAGCTTCAGAGAGAAACACTACACCCAATGAGTGTATCATAACAACTTGATTTCCTTTATATCAAAAGTTGAGCCACATAGTGAGTTGTGTGGGAAAATGTGGGAAAGGATTAGAATTTCATGACTTGCTAGTTACCCCAACACTCATCAAAATTCAAGGGTCCTTCGTGCTTCAAATTATTCAAAAGGCCTAGGAGTATTATAAACTATTTCTCAAATGGAATGGGGAGTAAATCCACTCTGGCATTTATTTTAGCAACCAATCTTTATGGTGGACACCATGCTAGCATGGATTGTTCAAATCCTTGGGAGATATACCATCATCTAATGATATAAGAATTTTATAAGAAGGGCATTAGAACCATAAATGACCTATATGGAACTCCAAGGAGGGTTAACATTAAACAATTTGTTAAGATCTCTAACTGTAATACGCTAGTCATTAAAGAGAAATCCAGGAGATATTCCAGACAATCTTCACTTTAAGATGGACATAATTTCCACAAGCAATTGGTAAAAGGACTAGGTATGGAACTACCTCTTTCACCATAATACCCCTCTATGATTATAGTTGGATTATCAAAGAAGCTACCATAGAAAATAAGCTCAACAAATCCTTGAGCTTAAAATCAAAGTTCTCAGCCTAGAATGTCTCTTGAACTGCACTTTGATTTTAAGGTCAATAATTATCAAAGCATAGAATGTCTGTTGAATGCAAACTAATTGTGTCACTAACATTAGTTGGGGCTCAAGTGTGATTTTTTGTAAGTCTCAAAAAGTTGAGCAATCTCGAGTTAGAAGATGTTTCCTTCAAGAAAAATGAATGCGTTTGGCAGGCATGCATTACCATGTAACTGAAAACTTGCTTAAGGGATGTTTATATAATCTATAATGTTTCTTTGTCTCTCATCAATTCTTAAAATGACTCATTTATCCTCTTAACCTATAAGCATAAGTCCAAGTAATGAAGAAACTGTTTATATGCATTCTCTTTAATGAAGAAACTGTTTATATGCATTCTCTTCTAATTATAGTTATATGTGGAAAAAAATTAAATACAAATTTCAAAGTTTATTATTATTAATCATAATTTTCAAATTCTATCATTATAAATCATAATTTAATTTTATGATAGTTGATAAATGAATCAAATGTTATTTGGATTTTATATTATAGTATTCAATATGCAGGGATTTTGAAGTAAAAAAAAAATTCATTAAAAGTAATAGGGATATAATGTCTATTTAATAATGTAAGTTTGAATGGGTTCATTATGTTTATTATTATTAAATAAAGTTTATTAAATAGTTACTTTTTAATAAATATAATGTAGTTTTATTAAAGAAGGTCCATGGTAATTAGTATTGATTATGATTGGAGTTTTGTAGTTAATTATAAATAAGGATAACTATAACTAAAGACAGAGTTCTCTTTATGAATTATATATTGGATTATATTGTAATGGAGTCTACCTCATTAAGAGGTTGCCCCTGGAGTTGATATTTTCAATAAAGGATCTTTGTATAGTGTTTCCTTACATAAGGGTATTTTGATATGGTGTTGTCTAATTGTTCTACGTTTTGATCTTTTTGGACGGAATCCGATGACATAAATCTACACGAGATCATAATTCATTGTTGTTTAAATTGCATTTTGAATCCATAAATGGATTCAGGGTGCTGAGAAATCACCGGGGCACTCAAATTATACAAAATTAACAACTCAAATCTGGAGATCCAACAATTTCTCGCTAGATTTTGAGCAAAATTAAACAAAAAATATCATCGAAAAAGGAAAAAATGTAGAACAATTAGACTACAACTTTTGATATATGAAGTAAATGAGAATTTCTATCTCATTCTTGGATACTTTGTTCATACTTTAATTTTAAGGGTTAAGGATTATAACAATTGATATCGGAGCTTTTTCTTTGTAAATAAAGGGGAATAATTTTCTTTTACTTTTTCTGTTTTTGCATATTTTCAAAAGGAAAAATATGGTTGCAACACTTCTATTTATACAAATTTCTATGTAGAACCTAAAGATATAAATTGCATATCTAAGTTTCTCTTCAAAAAGTACCCAATTAAAAAAAAAGGTTCAAATGAAGGTTAAAGAAGTGAATATATTGCTAACTTAAAATCAACTATTCTATGGATTTTTGGGTGATGGTTGTGAGTATTTCAGAGCAAATATTTTTTTACAGAGTGCATAGATTTCAACCAAACCAACACTATTGAAACATAGGTGCTCTACGATTTCATAATTGTAGTCATAGTATAAATTCAGAGTAATATCACAAAAGTTATACCCGTTTCAAGTTGGGGCCTCAAAACCCTAGCAAGAAATTGTTGTTGTATGAATTTCTCTTTGTTTATGAACCCACTTGCAGTAGGGCCAACACCATTAGATGCACATTGTTTGTGCGATTTTTAGAGTAGGGTTATCATAGAAATTCTTATCATAGAAATTCTTATCAATATTAAGGATGTTAGGGCCATTCAATTTTGCCCCCTCAACACCCTAATGGAACCTAAGAATGACAATGTTGAGAAACATGAGCTAGCAAAAAGTGGCCAAAATCTTGTAGGATGTGATCCAAAAGTGTACATATATTCAGGAGACTTATTGAATATATGAGGAACTATATGTCATTGACAAAACATATCCTTTAACGTATATTGGAGACATATAGGCTTGGTGTGATTTAGAAGAGACTTGTGATGAATAGTAAATGGATAGTTGTAGTTTAAGGGAAGACAACAACTTTCAACTTCACTTTGATGACTCTACTTTCCCATATGAGGTAAACACCATTGAGGGAAGTCCAAAGCTAGTTATGACTATTAATTTTATGTTTGCATATTCTCCAGTGGTAGTGTTCCATAAGTTTGAATGATTTCTTATCAGTGATGTTTGAGGAGTTTGTGGATTTTTAGATGGCATGACATAGTGGATATGTATGGGGCCACCCCCATTCATTTGTCATGATGACCATAGTGTGCATTTATTTTTAATAGTCAAAGACATTACAAACGAATTTCATCCCCTAATTAGCTGATATGGCAGACACCTAATCGACATTACAACATTTTTAGAATGGAGGAATTTCCTCCTCTTTATTTTTTCAACATGATCTTTATCTCCTAATCACAACATGATCTCTATCTCCTAATCACACATTTGTGAGGGAATTTTCCTTCCCAATCACACAACCATGAGGGAATTTTCTCTCCCCTTTTTATAATCTCCTAATTAACATGAAAAAGAGTGATTTTTTCTCCCACTTATTTCTTCCCTAAAAGTGATCATTGAATAATACAAGGTTTCACATTCAACATCACAATTGTGGGAGACTTAAAGGGGATTTTCTCCCCTTTATTTCTTCTACGATCACGTGGGTGAGAGGAATTTCCCTCCCCTATTTCTCTTCTTTAAATGTGATTTCCTTGTTTGGATTTGTCTAGTCAACATTGCAATGTTAAAAAGTTAAAATTGAATTTGCCTCCTCTTAATAATGTTAAACTCAATCACAATCACCCCTTAATATTGTTAACCTCAATCATAACCACAACATCAAGAAATCATACATAAGATACCCCTCCATTAACACTTTCAAGACTCCATACCATCAATAGCCATGAAAAGGTGCCAAAAGTCATTATCTATGAACCTCCATTAACACTTTACTCCATACCATCAATAACCATGAAAAGGTGTCAAAAGTCATTATCTATGAACCTTGCATGCCACTTTATCAATTTCATGTCAAAGGAAAGTAGTTAATAAGAGGGAAAGAAAGCATAAAAACCTCATGATAATGGGATAAGAACCACATATTTCATGATAAAGTAACCCTTTTTTGTGAGAGAGTATAGGGGATCCATATTTCTTTCACTATCATAATCCCATCATCATTCAATGGGCTATCCAAACGCTTTGAAAATAGCCATCACAAAACTTAGTCGAGGTATTTGTAAATTCGAGCCATATGTTTGACTAGAAACTCTAAAAGCCATAAGATTAGCTTTCAACGTTCACAATCAAGAACATGTCAATGAAAAGTTATCAACATTAAAGAAAAAATATTGTGTTTTATCAAAATTGAGTAGCATATAGTTAGAAATCAAAGATTTAGCAAGGAGACTTTAAAGGCACGCAATCTATTCTATGGAAATCTTGTACATCAAATACACCATTGTTAATGACCACATCCGTAGTTAAGACGGTCCCCATGGATGTTTTGTTTAAGTAGATTTTAATCATGTAAAGACCTATAAATACTCTTGCCTTCATACGCTATAAGGGCCAGAGACTCAAAATTCATAACCATGTTATAAAACTTTTGAGAACGAATCAATGGATAAATCTTTTTCTCATTTCGTGTGTTGTTTATTTATATTTTAATTGTAATTGTTAATAGTTTTGTTGGTGTATATCGATAGGGATTTTAAGTATACTAAATGTAATTGATAACTATTAAAAAATGAATCAAATTGAATAGGGTAAGTAAGTATGCATCTTTTTCAAGTTCAAGAGTTATTATTTTGTATTTTTTTAGTTAATTTTTGTTTTTAAAATAGTGGATTCCTTCTTTTAAGAACATCAACCAAGAGAATTTTATATAATAGTTTATTTTCTTTTTCCAATAGTTGGAGTAGTTGGAAGACCTAATGATGTCTTAACCTTCTTTATTTAACAATTTGATTACTAGTTTGGTTACTTTCCCCCTTGCATCCCAACCCTACCACTAGGTTATTTATTAGATTGGTCTTCTCCCCTACAAGTCTCTCTTTGGTGAACATTCATCTAGTAATCCATATCTACTTATGAAGCTAAGGTGGAAGACTAAGACTTGTCCACAAAAGAACTACAAACAAATGAAAGACAATATGAATGTTGTGGGTACCTCCATCTTTGATCCTAAGCCAACCTCACCCATATAGTGACATGCTAGTCGTGTTTGGGCTCCCCATCCTTGTGCCCTTTTATGATGTGTACTAGTTAGGTCACTACACTCACCATTGTCCCAAGCTCGTAGAGCTTCTCTAATTGGTTGTTTCTCTCACCATTTTATCACTACCAAATGCACCCCCCCCAACCCCTTCCCTATTATCACATCCTCCAACACATGTTGAGGGTGCCACCACCCCTCATCAAGGCCAACCCACCTCTCCATAGCCTTATGCAACTTAGCTTATGACTAATCACCCATGCTCCATTTATGAATATTTTGGTCATTATACCCATGATTGTATGAACCCCCCAATAGTGGGCACTTTGCCACTCCCTTGCTACCATCCAACAATAATCCCTACCCCCTCTACCCGACAATATCACCACATTGTTCATTTAATACAAACATTGCTTGCTTCTTTTCTTGGGCCTCCACTTATCTTAGTGCTATATGTTGCTCACTATTCAAGTAACACCACCCTCTCCATCAATTACCTTGCCCACTTAGCTTATGTCAAACCTTCTATCGATGAGGCTCCATTTTCTCACCATTATTGGATCTGTTCTAGCACATCTTCTAATCCTTCATTGCATCCAATGACAAATCCATGTACGATGTATAATTTTTGAATTTTGTTTTTTTAGCATTCTCATGCCACGAGTTATGTTGTATGTGTGTAGGATATCATTAAAGGCATCATTTTTTCACAATCTTCGATAGTCCCACTTTAGATATATTATCTACAATGGCACTAGGTATAGACTTACCCTCTACAAACACCACATTTCAACCTTTTTCCACCTATGAATTTTTCATAGGTTCCACCACATCTTGGTGAATGGCCTCAACATTATGAACTACATAAACATACTCATTAAACAATATAGCTCTTCCTCAAATGGGTTTCCCTAGTTTAGTGTCTTTTTCATTCTGGCACCTATTTCAATCATTCCCCTTGGGATTAGGATTCCATCTAGTCCACTTTGCATTAATATCTTAATGCTTCAATCTTACCCTTTGTTGACCTCTATCATCAAACTCCTAACTGATTACCATTGGTTCTATGTTTTGCTTCTTACCACACTGCTAAACACATTATTTCACTACATTTACCTGCTAAAGCCCCATCTACATCCAATCCTTCCTTTACCCATCCTGAGGAGATCCACCCAAGGTACCCACCCTTGTTTCATCCAAATACTATCACATTCCCTAAACATTTTTTGGAATTGCATGGTTTCATATCAAACATGTCTCTTTTTGAAACACATCAAGATTATTTTATTTTGTATAAAATAAAAAAACCAAAAATACAACGAAAAACCACAAAATTACAAATACATAAAAAAATGGGGAAAGAAATTAAGCTCCTCTTAAGTTTTGCACCATCTTGCATATCTTCATTAATTCAAATAGCAGTGAGTGTCACCCTTATTTACAACATTTGTATAAAAGTTGTCCATTTATTTTCATTAAAAGAAGCCCCGTTGGTTTTTCATCCCATTCACTCCCTTCGGTTGACATCATCACCGTAACAAACTTAATAAGAGTAGCTAAGTTAAATTTACATTTCAGGGGAATGTTTTCTATGTTTGTAAGAGAAGGAGTTGGTGCAATTGGTTTTTTTCCCTAAAAAGCCTTAACATTTTAGCAACATAGATTTCAGAATTTTATTTTTGTAAGTCGATGAGTTGATAGATAGGTTTTGTTTATCTTTGTAAGCCAATGAGTTGATAGATTTGTTTATATTAATGTATTTTTTCCTACAAAACCTCAACATTTTAGCAACATAAGTTTTAGAATTTTATCTTATAAACCAATGAGCTGATAAATTTGTTAATGCTATTGTAGAGGTATTCATTAAAACAACAAGTAATGACATGAAAATGAAAATGATAAGATGTATAAAAAATTTCTTTCCTTCACTCATAATTATATCTCTTCTATCTCCATTTTGAAGTTGATTGTTTCACATAAATTTACTATTTTTTATAATATTATTTTTTAATATATTTTAAACATTAATATGTTATGCAACCCCAAAGTCCCTACATCTTGATTTTCAAAAATGGAATCCCTATCTTTTTAAATTAAATTTTAGTGTTATTTTTAAAAATATTTTTTTTTAAGTATTTTAAACTCTGATAGATTATGTAACTCCAAAATTCCATGCACCTTGATTTTAAAAAATGGCATCCCTCTCCCCTTGAATTATGGCACCTTGGTTAAAACAAATGAAGGAGCCTTAAAGACACACTATAGAGGAATAAATGATTTCTCCAAAACACAAATTTCAATCAAATAAAAACACATCATATTGTTCTATCAATATTTTAAGTATTGGATGGGTTTATATATATATATATATATATATATATATATATATATATATATATATATATATTATCTGGATTTAATAAAGTAAAAATGCATGTTTTCAATAATGGGGTTAAGGTAATTCCTTATCTATTTGCATATGAGTCGTAGTGATTATATATAGATTTGGATTCTGTAATATTTCTTTCTATAAATGGAGGGGATCCCTTGCTCCACAAA